>JAREIK010010676.1:0-26843 GCA_029783825.1 Sapria himalayana | reverse complement strand
TAGCCTACAAACCAATAAGAATTAGATAATAGAATTAGATGAAAAATAAAACTCTTCGTGCCTTTCCACAAAAACAAGAATACACCCATAAATAAGAATTGTTAGCTGTGAGAAACCTCCACAAGATGGGTTAGCTCTTAACACTAATGGTATTTTAAGAGATAAATTAGAGCTACAAGTGGTGGAGTTACAATACTAAATGAATAGGCACAATAATTAAAGCCTTCACGATGGGAGGTGAAGCCACCTCAGCCCTACATGCAGAGATTATGGACTTAAACAAGGGCTGCGATCTGTAAAGATACAGTTTTCAAAATATTCAAGTACAAGTAATTCAATCTTGCTTGTGCATCTTGTGTTAAGTAAAATAGAATGGTGGAGATTTGAGGAAAAGATTAGCATAATTTAAAAAGTGTCACTTGAATTAAAACGAGCATAGTGCATATATTTAGAGAGAAAACACTAGCGGATAAATTAGCAAAAAAGGGTATGAGAAAGGATGAACAAGAATTTGAAGGGGATAACATCTCTGATAGGTTTAAAGGCTTAATAACTTTAGATAAAAGGATTTCCATACATCAAATTCAAAAAATTAAGGATTAGGATTTATAAGTCATGGAGCAGGCAGACTTAAAGAGGTTGAATTAAATTTAACTTATTTATAGATTGAGTTGTTTTGTAGATTATCCAAAATGTAGGTGAAGACCTTGGAAAGTTAAGAGTCACCCTGGTCTTGAGGGGTGACTATATAGAAAATGAATAGACTTGGTAGGATATGGTGGATATGTCTTTTGCTTGGGCTATTTTGTATGGATTTAGGTACAGGCCAGCTGTGAAAAGTAGGAAAATTGAATCTAGCCCTAGCCATGGTATTTGTTTATTTTATGTTTGATATTAGCAAAATCAAAATATTATTACCTTGTATAGAAATAGATGATAGGTAAATTAATACTCACCTAATTAAATACTTTTACTTTATTTTTTAAATGTTTTATTCATTGAGAAGCTTGAATAAATATTACTATCTTCCTCACAAAAAGAAAAAAAGAAAAGAGTGATATTATATCAAAACAAGAAGATGTACTTTATATACCTGGGAATATTGATTATAGGAAATGAGAAATCAAACAAAATATTTATAAAAATAAGCTACACAAATAAGGATATTACTATCAAAAAGAGAATATATCGTTATATACCTTTTATACATGGGAATATTGATTATGGAAAATTAGAAATTAAGCAAAGTATTTGTTAAAATAAGCAACACAAATAAGGAAAATAAGATTTGGGGGTCCAGTAAATATTATATAAAATTTTTAAGTAGCTAGAATTAAATAAAATAATATAGTTAAAAGGAAAATACATGGCCAATAAATTTTACTTTTCTCAAATACTATTTATTTTCTCTTTTTCTTAGACATGTTTGATGAAAAAAAATCATCTTATTTTTTCTTTTCTCCAATGTCATGTCCTTTTTCTTATAAATTAGAGAATTACTTTTACCTCAAATATGATTTAAACAATTTTTCGTTAAAAAAATAACAAAAAAAGGAATAAAAACCTATAATGCACTAGAATGCATAATGGGATATTATAGGATCGGATTAGAGAAGAATAAAATATTTTATATTAATGAATTGAATTTTCTCATATTTGACTTTTATATATAGAATAATTAAATGATATTTTTTTGTTTAAATATTTAATTTTCTAAGAATCATACTAACTGTGAGAAATAATTTCTCATGTTTGATTTCCTTCAAGAAAATGTGCAATTAGAAATAAATTAATAACTATTTATTTATTTATTATTATTATTATTATTTTCTTATTTGTTGTTTAAATATAAAGATAGAGACATCAAAATTAATAGTCATCCCAGATAACCACTTATTATCCTTCTCAAGTTTAATTCAAACACAAAGTCATTATATTTAAAGTAAAAAGTTATCCTTAGTTGGAATATATATAAGTAAAATGTTATCCTAGGTTGGAATATATATATAATCATTTTTTTGTGAAAGATAAAATTAAAATAATCATATAATTATAGTCAAAATAATAATAATCATCATCATTTAGGCTATTATGATACGTTAGATAATAATAAAAATTTTGGTTGCCTTATATTTATTTTGTGGGACAATTACTTATGTTCACTTTAAATAATCAAATTAATTAATTTCATTCAATTTCCATCATATATTTTGACTGCTTAGATATTGCTTTAAGTTGAAAGTTGATTCTTAGGCCTTCCTAATAAATAATATATTTGAAATAAAAGTAATATATTTGAAATAAGTGTAAGTTAATCATGTAAATGATTCGAAAAAAGTTAATCTTCTAAAATTAATGCGATATGTAATCAAATTAAAAAAATGAATTTAAGTGCATCGGTGGTTGACACATAGAAATTATGTATTCCTAAATGGGATAGGAACCACTCCCTAATTTATGATGTTAGAAATGATAGCATAAAATAAATAACATTACTTGATATTATATATGTTAATATTTATATACACTTGTTGTAATGTGATTATACATCCTATTGAATTTACTACTCCTAGGCAATATATATATATATATATATATATATATAATTGGATTGTTTAAATTTATAAATATTCAGTATGTTATTCTATAAGGGTAGATATGTGTAAACAAAGTCAACATGATTAGAATAGTAATGCTCATCCCTTCTATCTTAGATCTGACATGCTTATAAATATTTTATTAAATTGATTATTGAATTTTCTTTTAATAGAGAAAATAGAGGTTGCTAAATGAATAACATTGGAATGTTGATATGTTCTTCCATTTGAAGTTTGATCACTATTGGAAATAATTTTAAAAATAGATCGTTCATGGATCTCAAAGGATAGAAGATCGAAGGAATATGAAGATGGAGTTGAATGTTTTGTTGCATTTGCAAAACAAAATTCTGCAAATAAAACCTCCATTAAATGTCTATGCTTACAATGTGGTAATATGATATTCCATACTCCTCAAAAAATTCGAGACCATTTGTTTTTTTTTGGAATTTATCAAAGTTACCATATATGGTATTGGCATGGAGAGGCAGCTCCAAATGGCCCACCAACCATAAGAGCAGAACATTATGATAGACTTCAATTTGATGATCAACGTAGTACAATAGAAATGGTTCAAGCTGCACATGATGATTGTCAAAATGATCCTAAATTGTTTGCAAGATTACTACAAGACGTAGAAAAACTATTATATCCTGGTTGTAAAAACTTCACAAGATTGTCTGCCTTGATCAAATTATACAACTTGAAAGCACGTTTTGGGTGGTCTGATAAGAGCTTTTCAAAGCTTTTATAAATACTTGGAGATATGTTTCCTTTAAATAATGAATTGCCTTTGTCCATGTATGAAGTGAAAAAGACATTAAATTCTTTGGGAATGGAAAATGAGAAAATACATGCATGCCCAAATATTTTGTACTTTATCGGAATGAGTTGAAAGATGCATCCTTATGTCCTACACGTGGAACTTCGAGGTGGGAGACAGATTCACCATCATGGAAGCAGGTTGATCACAGATGACCTGAGTTTTCCTTAGAACTTAGAAACTTGAGACTTGCAATTTCTGCAGATGGCATAAATCCTCACAGTTCATTTAATAGCAAACATAGTTGTTGGCCCATTCTCATAATAATTTACAATCTTCCTCCATGGTTGTGCATGAAAATAAAATTTATGATGTTATCTTTATTAATTTCAGTCCACGACAACTTGGCAATGACATTGATGTCTATTTAGCATCACTAATAGAAGATCTAATAACTTTATGGGAGGTCGGAGTTCAAGTTTACGATGCACATCAACAAGAATTCTTTACATTAAGAGCTTCTATTATGGACAATCAATGATTTTTTTTGCATATGGAAACATGTCAGGTTGCACAGTTAAATATATTATGGTTGTCCAATATGTGGAGAAGAAACATATTCTTGTAGGTTAAAGCATGGAAAAAATAACTACTATACTAGACATAGATGATTTCTTCCAAGAAACCATCCATATAGAAAACAAAAGAAAGCATTTGATAGAAAACAAGAGTTTGCTCACCTCCACAAATATTGACTGGCAGGAAATATTAAAAAATCAATGGAATTTGCAATTCTTGGGGGAAAAAAGGTTAATCGGGGTAAATCTGAAATCAACAATACAAATTGTTGGAAAAAGATCCATATTCTTTGATCTTGAGTATTGGAAATATCTTCATGTTCGTCATAATTTGGATGTAATGCATATTGAGAAAAATATTTGTGAAAGCATTATTGGTACCTTACTCAACATTGCAGGTAAGACAAAGATGAACTTAATTCTCGCTTAGATCTTGTAGAAATGGGCTTAAGGAGCGAATTGGCACCAAGTTTGAATCGAAGAGAACATATCTCCCTCCTGCATGTTATACACTTTCTACAATGGAAAAGAAGGTGTTTTGCCAAAACTTTCGCAATTGAAGGTTCCTTATGGATATTGTTCTAACATTTGAAACCTCGTGTCAAAGGAAGACTTGAAACTTTATGGATTAAAATCCCATGACTATCATGCATTAATGCAACAATTTTTGCGTTTTTGTTATTCTATCTTGCCCAAGCATGTGAGGAATGCCATTTGTAGATTGAGTTTCTTTTTCAATGCTTTTATAGTAAAGTCGTTGATATTTCTTCATTAGATGAGTTACAAAATGAGATAGTGGTGACATTATGCTTGTTTGAAAAGTACTTCCCACCTTCATTCTTTGATATCATGGTGCATCTTACTGTGCATCTTGTAAGAGAAGTGAGACTTTGTGGACCGGTTTACTTTAGGTGGATGTACCCATTTGAAAGGTTTATGAAAGTGTTAAAAGGCTATGTACGAAATCGTACTCGACCTGAAGGTTGTATTGCTGAATCTATATTGCAGAAGAAGGAATCAAGTTTTGTACAGAGTACTTATCAAATGTGGATGCAATTGGAATTCCTAGTAGTTCAAATATTGACCAAAAAGTCGGGCACCAATATTTGGAGGTAATACTATGAAGGCCCATTCCAATTTATGGTTACAAGCACATCATTATGTGTTGGAAAATACCTCAATTGTCCAACCTTATATTGAGTAAGCACCACTAACTTTTTGTTTCTTTATTTGTTGTACATATAAATTTACTCTAATTATTTAATTATTATACATGACTTCATAGAGAGCACATGCAATGGCTGAAAGTGAAACATCCACGTCAATCAAAAAGGCAAAAGTGGTTACAGGACGAGCATGCTCGTACATTTACCTTTTGGTTACGACAAAAGGTACTACAATGGTTTCTAAATTTTGCATATCTTTTACATTAATGGTTAACATATATATGATAACTGGAACTTATTTCTATAGGTTGAAGTTGCAATTGGAAATAATAAACCTGTATCTGAAACCCTTAGCTGATGGTCCAAGCCATAATGTGATGAAGTATAATGGTTATGTCATCAATGGGTGTCAATATAATACCAAGGAGCGTGATGATTTACGAGCTACCCAAAATAGTGAAGTTAGTATTGTAGCAACGACCATGCAAATTGCTAGTGCTAAGGATAAAAATCCTATTTTCGGGGAGCTTTGTTTCTATGGAGTTATTACTGAGATTGGGACCATGATTATACTATGTTCAAAATTACAGTCTTCAAGTGTGATTGGGTTGATAATAAGAACGGAATCAAAGTTAATGATCTTGGGTTTACCTTAGTTGACTTTAGCAGAGTGGCTCATAAGTCAGATCCATTCATATTAACCTCCCAAGCTAAGAAAGTCTTCTATCTACAAGATGAGCTTAATCCAAGATGGTCAATTGTTTTGTCAACTCCTTAACAAGACTTCACAGAAAGGCAAACGATGATGATCATATGGACATTTCTATTGAACACAATCCAGTCATATCTTCTTTGCACAAGTTGAATTATTTGATGCAATGGATGACTTTGATCAAATTTGTATTCGAGATGATTGTGAGGGAATTTGGGTTGAAAAAATTATAAATTTAACCAAAGTGTAGCTTTGTTATGGTATTGTGAATTGATATGCTGCTATAGTTTTTTGTAGTGTAAATGTATGCTTACTAGTTAATTTATTTTATGTTGTTTTAGATGATTGTTATGCTTTCAATTTTAGTTAATGTCAGGTTGACATTATTCAAAACATTGACAGTATTATGTTTTATGCAAAGCAGCTAATTAGGTAATGCCTTAAATTAGTTAATTTTTTATTCTTTAAATTTTTGTTAGATATTTTAGTACTTTTATTTAAACATTATAAATATTTTTATGATAGGTATGGATAGAACAACAAGAAAACAACTACAAGAAAGAGATGTAGAGGGATAAAAGAAAGACTATGATTATCAAGAATAGGAGCAAAGGAATAAAACTTGCAGTAAAGTATAATGTTGATGGTGTTTATGTCGGACAAGCTGTGTGCATCTCACAAGTTATTTAGGCATTGGCACGTACCATGGTCCCAATTAGATATAGCAATTGGCACCATGTACCTAAGTAATTGAAGAATAAATTGTGGGACTCCGTTGAGGTAAACTAGTATTTTTTTCTATCTATAACTTTTTCTAATTCTATTTGCAAATTTTTTTAACAACTAATACTATGTTCATTACTTTAGGCTGCATTTAATTGGATTGTAAAGTAGAAGGAACTGTATGAAATCAATGGGCAGGTGCTTTAGATCTTTCAAGAACAATTGACTGCAAAGTATCATTTCTTTCAAAGACCAACTAGAGCTTCTTAAAAAAACCACCAGTTGAATACAGTTTATTGAAGATGAAGCTTGGACAATTTTTTTCAAAGAAAGATTGTCTAAAAGATTTTAGGTAAATTTCTAATTATTTTTCATGTTCATACTTATATTTTCTTTACTTAATATGAAATAAAATGTGAAGGAGTTGAGAGAAGTTCAAAAGAAAGAAGAAGAAAACATATTTATAATCATCATCTTAGTAGGAAGGGATATTCAGGTCTTGAGGAAGCGATGGTAAGTATGTTAATTTACAATTTTTTTTATGTTGAAATTGACTAGATACTCTTATATTACATTTCATATTTTAAAAGTTGGTAGCAACCGGCTTTACTAAAGTCATTGATAGAAGTGTATTTATGGAAGAAGCAATGGAGAAAAAAGATGGCACTTATGATGAAGTGGTCATTCCGGTAGTGGAGAAGATTGTAAGTATAAGTTATGTAACATATATTTCATTTACGTTAATAACTTATTTATATTACCAATATAACTTTAAATTTTATAACATCATTGTGTATTAGGATAAGATGTTGCAACAGTCACAAGAAAGTAGTTGAGTTCATTTGGAAATGACATACTTATTGAAGTATTGGGAGCTCCTGAATATAGTGGTCGAGTACGAGCTAAAGGAAAGCATTATACACCACGACAATATTTCATTCTATGGAAGATTGTGCTTGCAGGAATTTATGAAAGAATCGCAAGAGTGACAATCAAAGTTGAGGCAAAAATTTTATTCCAACTCTCTCAGATGGTACCCACCACACCTCAATCTGATGTTGGTAGCTCTAACATGCTCCGAAAACATATTGTCCTTCTTGAAATTGTTGAGCAACCAAAACGTCGAGTTGATGATCGCACTCCTCCAATGCTAAAAGAGAACAAGGTAAGTTGTAATTAATATTATGTTCTATAATAAAAATGTGTTAACACACACTCATAATTTTCATATCAACTTACCTAGTTGATTATTCTTATATAGAAGTAATGTTACAATATATGTTTGTATACTAAATTATATTAATAAGCTCATTAAGTTATGATAACTCAATTTTGTCCAACTAATTCTTTCTTACTTGGGAAATTATCAAATTTAGATAATTGCATATACCTAAATAATATTGTTTCATTTTATAGGTTAGGAAATGTCAATTGGCCATAGGGACAAAAGAAAATATAGTTGCAGCTGGAACAATAGTACTAATGTGGTGCTAACTTCCTTGTTACTGTGGATGTTTCTTATGATCCAAATGCATTACTTCCTGTACCTATTCCAAGTCAAATTAGCACTATTAGAGATGCTATTGGGCATCAAATTTTATTGCCTGCCCAATTAGTGATTCTTACTACTCATCTCATCCAGGTATGTGCTTTTTTTAAAAATAAAAAATTTATTGTTACAAATAATAAAACTATTTTATTTTGGACAATTCTTATATATAAAATGATATGTTATGTTTGATAGGATTCAAAAAAATTTAAGAAACAGAGGAATAAAGAGAGAACATTGAGTTTTAAGGATGAGAACCCTGTAGATATTAAGAACTTTGCTATATTTGTTGGGCTGTTGTTAAAGGATGAAAAGGTACATGTAGTAGAATTCATAGAGGATGTTTTGGAGAGTCTTTTAAGACATTCCTCATGAAAGAAGATATGGATATCATAATTTCATTAATAGAGGTGCATCTAATTGCCTTATGTTCTATATCTACTAAGAGAAATATTTAATATGTTTTTCATATATTTTAACTATCTTATTTATGCTTTAATTTTTCATAATGAGAATTGTAATTAATTTCAGTTACATTAAATATTAAAACTTTTAAATATTATGTAAAATTAAATTAGGCACTTGCATAAAAAGATGGTTGATGCTAAAGAGGCAGAGCGATTTATTTTTGTAAATCTAACTTTGGTTTCCAAAGCTGGAATGGGAGAAGCAAGCAAGAAAAATAGGTCAAGGGTTATAACTAATCAGTTGATGAATACAAATAATGTTGATTTTGTTTTTATTCCATATAACCCAGGGTAAGTTATTAAACATAAGTAAGCTTATAAATATGCATATTTATCAAATTATAATTGATATGTAGTTACACGCATGTTAATTTTATAGTTGTCATTGGGTTTTGGTGGTAATTGACATAAGGACTTTGATCACCTATTACCTTGATTCATTGCATCATCAACCTTCAGATGATCTTAAAGACATTGTTAATATGTAAGTTTTTCTCTTAATATTATATAATGAAGCATAGTTAGTAACAAAAAATATATTCTTCATGCAAGGCTCTAAGAATTCATCCACTTAAAAAATATAAATTGTCAAAAAGAGAGTCTAATTGGGTTGTATTAGGGGTAAATAACTCATATAAACTGAGTAATAAAATATTTAGTATCTTCTTCTTAATCTTAAACTTAGTACAATATGACTTGCAAGTAACTCCATATATATATAATGATTTTTTTATCCATTTAGTGCCCGATACAACTAGGTAGTGTTGAATGTGGATACTATGTGATGAGATATATGAGAGATATCATTCTCGATCAAGGATGTCTTACAACAAAGGTATGTGTTTATTAGTTGGTTCTCAATATATCAATGTTTATTTTATTTTCCAATGTAATTAATGAAGCTATTACTTTACTTTTCAATAGTTTAATGGGAAAAAATCATACAACAAAGATGAGTTGAATGAAGTACGATCTGAATGTGTGATGTTGGTGACTCAATTTATACTTTCCTCAGTTTGAAAAGCTTTGGGGATACCTTTTTGTATTGAAGCATGAACAAATTTTGGCATATCCAACTATCACTTTTGATGAGGTTCATACTTTATCTCTCTTTTGAATCAAACTATGACTGAATGTAAATTGTTTGACATAATCATTTGAAGACTATTTAGTATTTTCCTTCCATATTCATGATATTTCTCTAATTTCTAATAGTTGAATTAAGTTAGTATATTGTATGCATGAATCATAGGCGTCTAAAGGGAAACTTTTTTTTGGTAAAGTTGGAAGATCTTCCAACTTTGAAATGGTCCATGAACTATTGTTATATTAAAGGTATTTTTTATAATGATATCAAGTTTATTACGACTTTCGTTCTATTAAATATTTTAAAATGGAATATGCAATTGGAACTTTATTGTTCTCATATTATATTTTGTTTTCGTTGTCAACTATAGATTTTTTGTTGTTGATTGGTTATGAAAAACATGAAGATTTCGACTTTTGGCTTCAATACTTTGCCACAACATTGTATGTTACATTGTCACCCTTATAAAACACAATGATTTTTTCAAGGCACCATTTTTTTTATTACATAGCCTTTTATGTTATTAATGAATCTAAAACTATAAGTTGATGGATTACTATATATGTGTAATAAATAGAACTTGAAATTACATTACATAGCATCTAATTGAGTTTTTTTAAAGTATTGGGAAGATGACTTGTAATTTAACTTTTCATTTTATTAAATTTAATTGGTTTTTATAGTGTTTCTTCAAGTAGTTTGTGACTATTGATCTTTCAACTCACTACACATATATATTTTTAATGGATTATTATTATTTTGTATTTTACCATAATTGATCAACTTTTATGTCATAATTGATAAATCTTTTGCTTTCTATTTTACCCATTACTACTAACTTTGTTTTTATTGTTGTTAAATTCTTTTTAATCAAATATGTTAATTGTTATATAAATTATTTTCATGATATGTTGTTATCATTCCTTCATTTTTATTTTTCAATACTCTATAATATTTTTTTTCTGCAAGTGTAATTGATTATAGTTCATCTTTTTGTATGTAGGTTGCCATTTTAAAAAATTAACTTCCAACTTAGCCAAGCTAGTATGAAGCAGTTTCTTGGAGATCAGCCACAATTGTGTTGCATATATAAGAAAATTTGAATTGAATTAAAGAAATGAATGCTGAAAATGTGATATTTTTTTTAGTTTATGAAATGCAAGACGTACAAGTTCCCCATTGTAATTAAAAACTAAAATCTCGGTATGGATTGAAACGTAAGTTTTTCTTATGTGCATGCATTATTACAATAACATGTGAATATTTATTTTCAATAATTATTAAATTGATATTTAATTAAATCTTCCTAGACAATATTACGAAGTGTCATTGTATTCAAATAATTTAAGATTGATATAAGAAATAATGACATTTTTCTGTGTGTCAAGGTAGATTGGTATAATAAACAATGATAGTTTTTTTACCATCAAGATTCTTTTCAATGTTACTTGTAAAAAATGAGATTATAGGCAAATACTTTTTATGACAGTCTAGTGGATGACACTTTTGATAAGCGACATGAAATATTTTTAACGATGCTTTTTAAGTGTCATTAAATATGTTTTTTGATTATTCTTCTTTTAAAAGAAGACTAATTAGAAAAAGAACAAAAAAAGGAAAAGAAAAATATGAAGGATAAGAAGAATAAGAAGAATAAGAAGAATAAAAAAAATAAGAAGATTTAGAAGAATAATAAGATTAATAAGTATTAAAAGAATAAGACAAATAAGAAGAATATGAAGAATATGAAGTAGAAGAAGAATAAGTAGAATGAGAAGAATAAGAAGAATAATAAGAATAAGAAGAATAAGAAGAATAAGTAGAATGGGAAAAATAATAAGAATAAGAAGAATAAAAAGGATAAGAAGTTTAAGTATAATAAGCAGAAAAAATAGAATAATAAGACAAGAAGAAGAAGAAGAAAAAAAAAGAAAAAGAATAAGAAGAATAAGAAGAAGAATAATAAGATTAAGAAAAATAAAAAGATTAAAAAGAATAAGAAGAATAAGAAAAATAAGAAAAATAAGAAGAATAATAATAATAAAAATAAGAAGAATAAGAAGAATAAGAAAAATAAGAAGAATAAGAAGAATAAGAAGAATAGAAGAATAAGAATAATAAGAATAATAAGAAGAATAAGAATAATAAGAATAATAAGAAGAATAAAAAATTAAAAGAATAAAAAATAAAAATAATAAGAAGAATATGAAGAATAAAAAAAATAAATAATAATATGAAAAAAAAGTATTAAAAAAGAAGAATATAAAGAATAAAAGAATAAGAATAATAGAAGAATTACAATAAAAAGATAAAGAAGAAGAATAAGAAGAATAAATAGAATTAGTTGAATACAAAGTATAAGAAGAAAAAGAATAGTGTTGGGCAATTATGCTTCCTCGTAGTGAGATAAAGATACAAAAACACAAAAAGAATAGAAGACAAGCAATATATATCCCAATTTAGCAACCATCGGTGATAGAAACAAAAATGAGAAATAAACACCAAAAATAACGTGGTTCACTAGTCGCTCAGTTAGACTAGCTACATCTACCAGCAAATGCTTATGCATTACAGATTAAGCCAACAGAAAAACTATATTATAGTATGCATCACACAGAACAGTCGTGATAATCACGCATAGAGAAGAGAGAGAGACGATGAACTGTTCCATGCATCCAAAACATGAACCCGAAATAAAATTACAAAACATTTAATATAAAATTTTCTCGGTTCATTCAACCGTAGCGGATCGGATCATGGGAACAGGTCAGGCTCTGCTCCAAAAAATTTTGGCACACTGACGGTCAATGGGACCTCCGTTATTGTGCTACTGCTGCATCCCCAGCCTCTTTATATTTTTTTTTCTTGCACTTACATAAAATATTAAAATAGAAAAAACATTTGGTTATACAAACAAATTTAAAAATAAAAACAAATTACATATGTAGCAAATAGGAAGTAGAACATGATGAATAAATTAGACTAAATAGAATAAGAAAAATAATAAGAATAATAAGTATGAGAATATAATAAGAATAAGAAAAATAAAAAGAGTAATAAAAATAAGAAGAATAAGTAAAATATAAAGAATAAGAAGAATAATAAGAATAATAAGAAAAAGATGAAGAATAGTAGAAAAAGAAGAGAAGAAGAAGAATAATAATATAATAATAATATAATAATAATAATTTGAAGAATAAAATATAAGAAGAATAAATGAAAAAAAAAAAGAATAATAAGAATAATAAGAATAAGAAGAATAGGAAAATTAGTAAAAATAAAAAGAATAAGAAGATATATGAATAAGAGTATAAATAGAATAAGTAAGAATAAGAAGGAATAAGAAGAATTAAAAGAATAAGACAAATAAGAAGAATAAGAAGAACAAGAAGAACAGAAGAATAAGAGAATAGAGAATAAGAATAATAAGAAGAATAGAAGAATAAAAAAGAATAAGAAGAATAAGAAGAAGAAAAAAATAGACAGAATAATAAGAATTAGATGAACAAGAAAAATAAGAAGAATAGATGTTTAAGATAATAAGAATAATAAAAAAAATGAGAAAATAAGATGAATATTAAGAAGAAAAATAATAATATGAATAAGAGAAGGAAGAAATAAAAAAATATGAAGAATAAGATGGAGAAGTGTAAGAAGAATAAATAAAATAAGAACAATAAGAAGATAAAAGGAATCAGAAGAATAAGATGAATAAGAAGAATAAAAGAATTAGATGAATAATTGAATAAGAATAATAAGAATAAAAAAAAATAATAAAAAGAAGATTATGAAGAATAAGAAGAATGAGAAGAATAATGAAGAACAAGAAAAATATGAAGAATAAGATGAATAAGAAAACTAAGAAGAAATTAAGAAGTTAAGAAGAATAAGAAAAATAGAAAGAATAAAAAATAGAATAATAATAATCATGTCTAGAATAAAAAAATAGGAAGAATAAGAAGAATAAGATAAATAAGAAAATAATAAGAATTAAGAATTTTAGAAGAATAAAAATAATAGGGAGAATAAAAAAATAAGAATAATAGGGAGATAAAAAAAATAAGAAGAATAATAAGAATTGTAGAATAAAAAGATTAAAAAGAATAAGAAGATAAGTGAATAAGAAGAATAAATTAATAAGAAGTATAAGAAGAATAAGAAGAAGAAAAATAATAATATGAATAAGAGATTATGAAGAAATTAGAGAATATAAAGAATAAGATGAAGAATAATAATAATAATAAATAGAATAAGAAGAATAAAAAAATAAAAAAAATCAAAAGAATAAGATGAATAAGAAGAATAAAAAAATAGATAAATACGATGAATAAAAATAAAAAAAAAAGAATAAGAAGAATAAGAATATAATAAGAATAAGAAAGAATAAGAAAAATAAAAGAATAAGAAGTAAGAAGAATAAGGACGAATAAATAGAATAAGATGAATAATTAGAAAAAAATATAAGAAGAATAATAATATAGAGAATAAGAAGAAAAATAAGAATAAGAAGTATAAAAAGAATAAAAGATTAACAACAATAAGAAGAATAAGAATAATAAAAATAATAAGAATAATAAGAAGATAAAGAAGAATAATAAGAATAAGAAAGATAAAAAGATTTTGATAAATAATAATAATATAATAAGACTAAGAAAAACAAGAAGATAAGAATGATAAGAATAATAAGAATAATAAGAATAATAAGAATAAGAAAAATAAGAAGAATAAGAAGAATAAGAAGAAGAATAATTATAAGTAGTATAAGAAGAATAAGAATAATAGAAAATAATAAAAGAATAAGAAGAATAAGAAGAATAAGAAGAATAATAAGAATAATAAGAATAATAAGAATAAAAAGATTATAAGAAGAATAATAATAATAATATAATTATAATTATAATAAGCGAATAAGAGTAGAATAATAATAATAATAATATATGAAGAATAAAAACTAATAAGTAGAATAAAAATGAAAAAGAATAATAAGAAGAATAGGAAGATATGTAAGAATAATAAGAATAAGAAGAATAAAATGAATAAGAAGAATAAGAGAATAAAAAAGAATAAAAATAAGAAATAATAATAGGAAGAATAAGAACAAAAGATGAATAAGAAAAATAACTAAGAATAAGAAGTTAAAGAAAATAAGATGAATAGAAAAGCAAGAAGACTAATAAGAATATATAAAATAAGTAGAATAAGTAGAATAAAAAGATTAAGAGGAATATGAAGAAATAAAAGATTAAGAAAAATCAGAAGAATAAGTAGAAAAATAATAATATGAATAAGAAGATTAATAAGAAATATGCTAATGTGAAAAATAAGATAAAGTTGAATAAGAAGAATAAATAGAATAAGAAGAATATTAAGAATAAAAAGAATTAGAAGAATAAGATGAATAAGAAGAATAAAAAAAATAAAAAGAATTTGATAAATAGATGAATAAGAATAAAAAGAAGTATGAAAAAAAATAATAATAATAATTTGAAGAATAAAAGAATAAGAATAATAAGAAAAATTAAAAGAATAAGAAGAATAAGAAGAATAAGAAGAATAAGAAGATAAAAAGATTAAAATGAATATGAAGAATAAGAAGAATAAGAAGAATTAGAAGAATAAGAAGAATTAGAAGAATGCGAAGAATATGAAGTATAAGAAGTATAAGAAGAATAACAAGAATTAAAACTATAAGATAAATAAGTAGAAAAAATATAAGAAGAAGAATAATAAGAGAAAAGAACAAAATAATAATAAAATTATAAAAAGATTAAGAAGGATAAGAAGATTAAAAAGAATAAGATTAATAAGAATATAAAGAAGAATAAGAAGAATAAGAATGATAAAAAGATTATGATGAATAATAATAATAATAATAATATGAAGAATAAGAATAATAAGAATAAGAAGAAATAAAATAAGAATAATAAGAAAAATAAAAGAATAATAAGAATAACAATAATAACAAAAAGAAGAAGATGATGATGAAGAAGAATAAGAATAAGAAGAGTAAGAAGAATAAGAAGAATTAGTATATATATAGAATAAAAAGAATAATAATAAAAAATTTTAAAAGAATAATAAGAATAAAAAAATAAAATAATCAAGAAGATTAAGAAGAAGAAGAATAATAATAATAATAAATTTAAGAAGAATAAGAATAAACAGAAAAGAACAATAAGAAGAATAAGAGTAATAAGAAGAAGTAGAATAAGAAAAATTAGAAAAATAAAAAAAATTAGAAGAATAAGAAAAATAATATGATTAAGAAGAATTAGAAGAATAAGAATAATCAGAAGAATAACAAGAACGAGAAGAATAAGAAGAATAAGAATAATAAAATAATAAGAAGATTAAGTAGAATAAGAAGTATTAAAAGATTAAGAAAAATAAAAAGATTAAGAAGAATAAAAATTATTCTAAGATTAAGAAGAATAAGAAGATCTAGAAGAATAATAAAACTAATAAGATAAAAAGAATAAGAAGAATAAAAAGAATAAGAATAATAAGAAGATTTTATAGAATATTAAGAATAAGAAGAATAAGAATATTTAATAGAATATTAAGAATAAGAAGAATAAAAATAATAAAAATAATAAAAATAACA
This sequence comes from Sapria himalayana, assembly GCA_029783825.1. NCBI lineage: Eukaryota > Viridiplantae > Streptophyta > Magnoliopsida > Malpighiales > Rafflesiaceae > Sapria > Sapria himalayana. The sequence continues at coordinate 10,597 of JAREIK010010676.1, read as the reverse complement.
AAATGATTAGGAAAAATAAGAGGAATAAGAAGAATAACAAGAATATATAGAATAAATAGAATGAGGAGAATAAAAGGAATAAGAAGTATAAGAATAATAAAAAGAATAATAAGAATAAGAATAAAAAGAATGATAAGAAGAATAATGAGAATATGTAGAATAAGAAGAATATGAATAACAAATAGAAAAAAAATAAAAAAAAATAAGAAGAATAAGAAGTATAAGAAGATTAAGAAGAAAACAATAAATAAGAAGTACTAGATGGTTAGATAAATAAGAAGAATAAGAATAATAAGAAGAATAAGATGAATAAGAATAATAAGAAGAATAAGTTGGATAAGAAGAATAAGTATAATAAGTAGAATAAAAAGAATAAGAAGAATAATAAAAATAAGAAGAATAAGAATAATAAGAAGAATAAGAAGAATAATAATATTAAGTTGAATAAGAAGATTAAGAAGATTAAGAAGATTAAGAAGAATAAGAAGAATAAATAGACTAGGAATAAAAAAAATTAAAAGATTAAGAAGAAAAAGAATAATAATAAAAATATAAGAATAAGAAGAATAAGACGAATAAAAGAAAAAGAAGAATAAAAAGAATAAGAAAAATAAGAAGAATAAGAAGATTAAGAAGAATAAGAAGATTAAGAATATTAAGAAGAAGAATAAGAATAAAAATAATAATAATAATAATAATAATAAAAAGAATATGAATAATAATAAGAATAAAATAAATATGAATAATAATAAGAATAAAAAGAATAAGAAGAATAAAAAAAATAAGAATTAGATCAAGAATATGAAGAATAAATTAGAATAAGTAGAATAAGAAGAATAATAAGAAATATAAGAATAAGTAGGATAAGAAAAATAAGAAGTATAGTAAGAATAAGAATAATAATAAGAATAATAAGAAGAAGATGAAGCACAAGTAGAACTATAATAATAATAATTATTTTTATTATAAGAAGAATAATAATAATAATAATAATAATAATATAATGAAGAATAAGAAGATTAATAAGACCATAAGGGGTTTCTCACAGCTCTCAATTCTAGAGAGAGAAAGTGTCATTCGTAGATAGAGAAATCTTCATTGTTGAAGATTGCAAGCTTGAGCTATTGAAAAACTCCCTAAACTATATTATAAAAATCATTCTCTTTTGTTTTTTAATGAACCCAGACTCTTATGTTCTGGAATTTGATTGCGAAGAGGAGGCGCTTGTTGTTTTCTTCTTGATGGAAGACTTGGAGAAGCTTCTGCTCCATTTAAATAGCACTAATCTGTAAGATTTCACATTGCAACCCCAAGTTTAAGGACATATATGCATTCATTGAAGCTTTGAAGCTTCGGGACTCTATAAGACTCGCATTATATGATGTGAAACATTTTATGCTGCAAATTAGGAGGAAGAAGACACTCTCCGACTATTTCTTCGTCTACCAGTGGAGTATCTCAGGGCTTCCAATGAGATTATTCAATTGTTCACCCAAATTCACACCAAAGGAAGAATCCACGCATGCCCTAGTCTAGTTTTATATCTCGCAACTTTCATTCCATCTATTCTGTAAGCATGCTCTATACTCTATTGCACGTTGTGTGGGTAAGCTAGGATTAAATGGATGAAGCTACGGCCTGTATGACCAAGCCGACACAGCGAGGGTCTATATTGAAATTAATGCATGCTCTTCTCCTTCCTCAAAGGGTATGGGTGAGAAGTGATCATACCCATGGCTTTTTTCAGGCCATAGTCCCCAAAACACATGCCTAAATATTGAATCAAATGTAAAAAAATGGATCATATTGAACTGGAATGTATCATAAAGGTAAGGGGAAGGCCATTAACACAGAAAAAAAAGAGAGAGAGTAGGTAGAAGGTTTGGTTTAAAAAAGGTTCATTCGGAGGGAAGTTAGAAAGGTGAAAGGGCAATTTGACGGAAGAGGGGAGAGAGGGTGGAGGTAGGAAAGATAGGGGATAAGGAGATGAGAGGAGGAAGGGAAGAAGAAATGGGAAAATTAGTGGGTAGTAGGGGGAAGGGCGATGAGAAGGGGGTAGAAAGAGAGGAGAGTGAGGAAGGTATAGAGGGAGAGTTAGATAGGAAAAAAGGGGGGAAAAAGAAAAGATTAGAGATTTAAAAAAAGTTAGAGGAAGGGGCTAGAGCAACAAGAGATAGGAATAGAGTGGGAGAGAAAGGGTTTTGGGGCAAAAGAGAGGAGAGGGGTAAGGAGAAATGAAATTGAGTTGGAAAAAGATATAGTAAACTTTATTGGGGAGATGATGACCTCTTATCGGAAAGAGAGATTGAGGCCAAAAGCTAGCCTATCATTGGCATGCATAAAAGATGTAGATTTTGGAATTTGCATAGGCATAGGATGATTCAAGGCTGTGTAAACATAATGAGTAGGAATGAATCCAGAATAATAGGGAGAGTGCAATGGAAAAAATAAGATTAATGAGTTTATTACTAAACAAGCTGAACATAAAAGATCCACTGAACAGCCACAACCTAGTGCAAATAAATCTTCAAGAAATAGAAAAAAATACTGAAACATGAACTATGAAATAATATGTATAACGAGAGCTCAAGCTAGACCTAATGATGTATAATAGTCTATACTGGAACATAAGAGAGTAGGAAACTCTCCATCAATAAATAAAATTAAAAATTAAATAAAATACATAATATTAGATTAGTGATAATAGCTGAAACCATGGTTAATAAGGACTCATTAGAAGAGTATAAAAAAATAGGTTTGGATAATGCATTCTCCAACAATAACGGCAAGTTATGGCTATTATGGAAAAATACAATTGATATTGAAATAATTTCAGAGGCCAGAGTAGATTATTAGTTTTAACTAGAAAAAAGTCAGACCAATTATTTGGTGGTATGTGCCAGAATGCAAAGGATAAAAGAAAATATTGTGGAGTGAGATGAAAGAGATAGCCCCAAGGAAATCGCCATGGATTATAATAGGGGATTTCAATGTGGTAAGGAATATTAAGAGAAAGAGGAGGAAGTCTCCCTGACCAATAGCCATAGCCTAGTTTAATGAGGAAATAGAAAACACAAGCCTTATTGAAGGCTTTATTTGGGTCCTAATTTCACATGGTGCAATAATTGGAAAAAAAGAGGGGCGATTTGGTCTAGATTGGATCATATTTGTATTATATTAAGTGGATAGGTTTTTGTGGAGGGGTAGCATTAAGCACTTAAGCAGAACATGCTTAGATCATAGCCCACCCTCCTGAAATTTAAAAATAGAGATAGGAAATACAAGATCTTTAAATATCAAAACATGTGGGGAATGCATAAAGACTTCAAAGAATAGTAAGGGACTCATGGCAAATACAAACAACTGGGAATACCATGCAGGTTCTAACCTTAAAATTACATATATTAAGACTAGCACTTAGTCTATGTAATAAATAGAGATTTGGGAATATTAACAAGAATATTCAAGATGATGAATTAAAAGTCAGCTCACAGAAATAGAATATGAGGAAACTCAAGATAAATCTTTAAGAGCTAAAATGAACAAAGCAAAAGCTGAACTAAAATTAATGTTGCACATGGAAGAAGTATATTGGAAACAAAGGGCTAACATAAAGTGGCTAAAGGAAGGGGATAGAAATACTAAGTTCTTCAATGTAGCCGCAAAATAAGAGCCCAAAAACAAGAAATAAACGGCATAAAAAAGACGATGGCAAATGGGTGGAAGAGGAGGGGGAAATTAAAAATGTACTGGAAGACTATTTTTAAAGTCACCTTTATGGCTATAGTCATCAGAGAAACATACTTTAATACATCTATTGAGAGAAGAGTATGAGGAGATGATAACAAAGCCTTGGAAAGATTCCTTGAGAAGAAGAGATCAGGGCAATGCTCAGTGGAAATAAAGATAGTGCAGCAAGACCTGATGGGTGGAACAATGGATTTTATCAACATGCCTAGAATATAATAAAAGAAGAATTGACAGCTGCCATTGCTTGGATCTTCTCAGGCACAGAAATTACAAAAACATGGGCCAGCTCATATATTGTCTGATTCCCAAGAAGAACAACCTGTAAAAAAGTAAGGATTATAGACATATAAGTCCATGCAATTCGGTTTACAAAATTTTTGCAAAAGTCCTTCAAAAGGCTTAATAGGATCATTCCTTTCATTATATTGGTTGAACAATCAGGATTTATTAAAAATAGATTAATGATAAAAATTATCAATTTAATCTCAGAATTGATGAAGGAAATAGGTGCTAAAGATAGGGGTCATATTGTGATTATGAAGCTAGACCTGTCTAAAGCATTTGATAGAGTAGAATGAGACATATTATGCTACACAATGAGAAAAACGAGATTTTTGGAATTTTGGATTGACCTAATGTATAGATGCATCTCTAGTGCCTAGGTTAAAATCTTGAATAACAGTGAGGCGATAGAGAATTCAAGCCAGTTAGAGGTTATTCAGGGGACCCACTATCCCCTGTCTTGTTCAACATATATATAGAAATACTAATTATAAATCTGAAAGAGAGGATGGAGGGTACGATTCTTGGCTTTAAACAACCTAGACAAACTCCTAATGCGAGCAGCTTGGCGTATGTAGACGATGTGATTATTTTTACAAATACTGGCAGTACTTCATTGAGAAATATGATGAGCCTTTTGATACACTAGAGGAAGAAATGGGTCAATAGCTGAATAAAAATAAATGTCAATTTGTGATCATAAATAATGCCCCTGAAAAGATAGCTCAAAGATTAAAATTATCACATGCTTTGAACAGAAAAAAGGGTGTTAATGTATTTGGGATGCCCAATTTATGAAGGAAGATTGAAGGAAGAATATTTAGCATTTCTAATGAATAAAATAAGAGGAAAAATAGCAGGATGGAAGGAGAATATGTTGAGTATAGCAGGGCAAATTACATTAATCAAACATGTCCTACAAGGCTCGATAGCCCATATTCTAATGACATTATAGCCTCCAAAGAAGATTTTGAGAAATTTAGAGAAAGAGATGGCTAACTTTTTATGGGATAAAAATCAAGAAAAAACAAACTACATTGAAAAAAATGGGATATATGTTGCCCAAAGGAAGAGGCATGTCTAGGCCTAAACAAGCTCAATGATATGGCAAAAGTCTGGGCGTGTAAGAATTGGTGAAGGCTTATACAAAATGATAGTCTGTGGGTGAGATATATTAAAGCTAGATGCGGTCTAGGTAACAAAGCCTTAAAGAATTCCAAAAAGCATCTAAAAGCTAGAAAATGATGTTTAAATAGAAAAAATTAGTGGAAAAAATGCACTTTTAATTAAATGAATGGAGATGGATTTTGAATCCACAAGGGAGGTTTACACTTAAAAGCGCAAAATTAATAGTAAGAAAAGAAAATGCCCCCAAGAAATCTTTAAAGGAGCGTGGGTGAGAGATTCCACAAAAAATTAATGTATTTATGTGGAAGCTTCTATCGAAGGCTATTCCGGTAAATATTAATACAGAGGAAATGATTTAAAATAGCCTCTAGGTGTGAATGTTGCTTTGTTAGTACAGAAAGCATAAATCACTTGTTCTCAACAGAAAGATAGCGGTGGAAGTTTGGGGCTGTCTAGGAAAAGATATAGAAATAAGTAATAAGTTAGAGGGTCTCGAGGATAGATTAAAGAGATGGAGCGTAAAACATACAAAGAACAAAATATATAAGTGGCTAAGAAATTATATCCACATATTACAGTCTGGTGTTATGGAATGCCAGAAACAAAAGTAGGCTTGAGGGTATTAAAATTAATGCCAATCATATAATTGAGTAAATTAAAAAAGAATGCTCATGGATTTCAGCATGGATCCCTTTAGGACTCAGAAGCACGAAATGGAAGATGAAAAAAAAGATATGGGATTTCATGCAATTAAGGTAAAACTACTGAGATAAGGACGGTCAGTTGGAACAAGCCTCCACAGGGAAGGATTGCTCCAAACATGGATGGGAGCTTTAATAGGGATATGGATATGGTAGGAGTAGGTGGGATGATAAGGAATGAGCAAGGGAGAGTATTAAGAGAATTCACAATGAGAGAAAAAGCATTTTCTGCACTGCATGCTGAAACACTAGCCTTGCTTAAGGGCCTACAAATATGTAAAGATTATTCACTAAGAAATAATCGAGCACATGTGGATTCTAGCTTACTGGTGGATCTAGCTACAAGAAAAATAGAGACGTGAAGTATGAGGGGTATATTGGTATACTTAAAAGCCATTTAATAGAGCTAAAAGGGGAAATAGTAATATGTTCAGGGAAGCAAATGCTCTTGCAGACAAATTAGTTGAGGAATGAATGAAGGGTTTACATGTGTTTGTTGGGGAGAATATCTAGATAAATACAAAGGTATAATCACACTAGATAGAATAGAATTCTTTTATATCTGAATTCAAAAACATTAGGAGGCATAGAAGAAAAGAGGGGACAGAGAAGATATATATTGCTTTTTGATTTTTTATAGGTATCAATAGCAAGCTTCAAGGTGATGGATCAAAACAGAAGATCATGCAGCAAAAGGCAAAATAATTGCATAGAAATTATATGATTTTGGAACTTAACTACATGGTTATAAGTAGTAAAGAATAGATACATAAATTAACAAGAGAAAGCAATAAAGCCTCCAAAAAATTATAAAATTTTCTGGGCCTGTAGGGACATTACATAAAATGGAACTGACATAGGCTGGGGTTTTAAACTACATTTTTTACTTAGTGTTTTGCTAATTAGTCTTAACAGAGATATGAAACATTTGCTTCAAATGAGGAGCAGATAAAGTAGCTGAGGCAGGGTAAGAGTCAAAGGAGAACACCATATAATCTAAAAGCCTATAATTTTTGTTTGTGGAATTGTTTGGTTGTACAGAAGATAGTGGAATGGATCATTAAAAAACTTTCTGCTGTGTTACTTGGTGGATTGGTTTGTTTTTTACAGATCGAAGCTAAAAGGTTTTATTAAAGGAGATGGCTTTATTAAAAATTTAAAGATGATTCTGTTTGGGCAGGAGGATCACTCTATCAAAGCAGCAGTTTTTTAATTTTAAAGATTTATTACATCTGTTTATTTTTATTTTTAAATCTTGTTTGTGTTTAGCTCCACGGATTGAAATTAATGAACAGCTGTAAGTAAGGACAAAGATCATTCAGAATAGCTCTAAAAAAGAAAATATAAAGCTTGTAACAGAAGGCCTACTGCCCTAGGTTGCCTGCACTACTGCGACATAAATACCAGTTATTTAGCAGGAGGCTGTGCACGCTGCCTGCACTACTATTTGTGGCTTGTTTGTGTATGTTTATTGGAATGCAGGTATGCAACTAACAAAGACAAGAGCCAGCAACATAAGATAAAGTGAGTGAACACTAAGCTAATATAGAATGTGACAAGTGTGTAAAAAGGCTGACATAATTAAGGATCGACCTAGAGCAGTAGTAGCAAGGCTGTCAGAAAAGCTAGTTGTAGCTGTGAAAGAAATAAGGAAAGCAAATGTAAATTTTCCACAAGAAGAAGGCTTATATATAAAATCAAGGAGAATAGAAAGTCTCCTATTGGCAGGCAGAAAAAAAGATGAATGAGATATAAAGAATGCTATACTTCATCGAAATTAAATTGAGGAGAACATTTCAAAGCTAGATCTCCTCATTTTTCTTCAACTTTAAACAGAATTAGGATGCAATTTTGTTAATTGCTTTTATTGTTTTAATTTTGCTAAGGGTGTGAAAGGGGCAAAGGGTAGTATCTTAGATTGTAACAATGGTATTCCTCTGCCAAAAGAGAGGACTTTTATAATTAATAAAACAAACCTTAAAAAAGAAGAATAAAAAGTATATGAAAAAAAGGATAAGAAAAATAAGAAAATTAAGAAGAATAAGAATAATATGATAAATAAGAGAATTAAGATGAATAAAAAAAAATAATAAGAAAGATAAGAAGGGTAATAAAGATAAGAAGGATAGAATGATAAGAAGGATAAGAAGGATAAGAAGGATAAGAGAGATAAGAAGAATAAGAAAGAAAAAAAGGATGGAAGCATAAGTAAGATAAAAAGGATAAGAAGGATAAGCAGAGTGGGAAGAATAAAAGAATAAGAAGAATAATAAGAAAAAGAAGAATAAGAAGAAAAAGAAAAAAAAATAAGAAGAATAAAAAGAAGAAGGGGAATAAGAAGAATAAGAAGAATCAGAAAAATAAGAAGAACAAGAAGAATAAGAAGAATAAGAAGAAAAAATAATAATAAGAATAAAAAAGAATAACAAGAATAAGAAGAATAAGAAAAATAAGTAGAACAAGAAAAATAAGAATAATAAGAATAAAAAATTAAATATATGAAGAATAAAAAGAATAAGAAGAAAATAAGAATAAGAAGAATAATTAAAAAAGAAAAATAACAAGAATGAAAAGAAAAAAAAATTAAAAGAATTCAAAGAATAATTTGAATAAAAAGAAGAAGAATAATAATAAGCAAAATAAAAAGAATATGAGTAATATCTAGAATAAGAAGAATAACAAAAATAAGAAGAATAAGAAGAAGAAAAAGAAATAATAGAATAAAAAGATTAAGAATAATAAGAATAATAATAATAATAATAATAAATAAATAAGGATAAGAAGAAGAATACAAGAATAAAAAGAATATGAATAATAAGTAGAATAAGAAGGATAAGAAAAATAGTAAAGAATAAGAAGAATAAATAGAATAAGAAGAATGAGAAATATAAAAAGTAAATGAAGAAAAAAAGTATAAGAAGAATAAAAGAATGAAAAATAAGAAAAATAAGAAAGATAAGAAGTATAAGAAAGATAAGAAGGATAAAAGTATAAGAAGTATAAGAAGGATAGAAGGATAGGATGAAAAGAAGGATAAGAAGGATAAGATAGATAAGAAGAATAAGAAGGATAAGAAGGATAAGTAGGATAATAAGGATAAGAAGGATAAGAAGATTAAAAAGAATAAGAAGATTAAAAAGAATAAGAAGAGTAAAAAAAAATAAGAATAAGATGATTAACAAGAAAATGAAGAAATAGAAGAATATGTAGAAAATAAATGAAGAATAAGAAGATGTAGAATAAGAAGAATAAGAAGAATAAGTAAATAAGAAAAACAAGAAGAATAAAAAGAATAAAAAGAATAGAAGAATAAGAAGAATATAAACAAAAAGAATAAGAAAAAAAAGAAAGATAAAAAGATAACAAAAAAAGATTAATATGAATAATAATGATATTAAGAATAATAAGAAGAATAATATGAAAAAAATAATATTAAAAATATGAATAATAAAAAGAATAATAAGAAAATAAGAATAAGAAGAATAATGAAAATATGAAGAATAATAATAATGGAAAGAATAACAAAAATTAAAAGAATGGTAAGAATAAGAAGAAGAAGAATAAAAATAATAATAATAAAAAGAAAGAGTAGAATAAAAGGATTAAGAAGAATAATAAGAATAATAAGGAGAAAAAGGATAAAAAGTATAAGAAGAATAATAATATTAATAATAAGTAGAAAAAGAAGAATAAGTATAATAAGGGAAATAAAAGGATAAAGAAGAATAAGAAGAATAAAAAAAATAAAAAGAATAAGAATAATGAGAAGATTAAGAGGATAATTAGGATAAGAAGATAAGAAGAATAAGAAGGATATGATAGATAAGAAGGATATGTAGGATAATAAGGATGAAAAGTATAAGAAAAATAAGAAGAATAAGAAGAAAAAGATGAATAAGATGACTAACAAGAAACGAATAATTAGAAGAATAAGTAAAAAAAATAAGAAAAATAAGAAGAAGAAGTAGAATAAGAATAATAAGAAGAATAAGTTAAATAAGAAGAACAAGAAGAATAAGTTAAATAAGAAGAACAAGAAGAATATGAAAAATAAAAAGAAAAAGAAGAATAATAAAAATAAGAATAATTAGAAGAATAAGAAGAATAAGAAGAATTAATAGAATAAAAAAGAATAAGAAGAATAAGAATAATAACAATAAAAAGAATAATAAGAATAATAATGATATTAAGAAGAATAAGAAGAATAAGTAGAATAAAAATAAAAATAATAATTAGTAGAAGAATAAGAAGAATAAGAAGAATAAAAAGAATAAGAAGAATAAGAAGAATAAGGACTAAGAAGAATAATATGAATTAAAAGAATAAGAAGAAAGATAAAAAAAGAATAAGAAAAATAATAAGAATAAATAGATTAAGAAGAATATGAATATAAAGAAGAATATGAAGAAAAAGAAAAATAAAAAATAAGAAGAATGAAGAGGATAAGAAGAATAACAAGAAAAAGAAGAATAATAATAATAATAAGTAGAATAAGAGGAATAAGAAGAATAGAAAGAATATGAAGATTAAAAAATATAAGAAAGAAAAAGAACAAGAAGAATACGAAAATAAATTAGGAAAAATTACAAGAATGAAAGATAAAGAAGAATAAAATAAATAAATAAAATAGAATATACAGTAGAAAAAAAGAATAAGAAAAATTAGAAGAATAAGAAGAATAAAAATAAAAATTATAATAATTATTAGAATAAGAAGAATAAGAAGAATAAGAAGAA
>JAREIK010010675.1:0-58831 GCA_029783825.1 Sapria himalayana | reverse complement strand
AATGCCACTCCCTTAGAGCTGATTCAATACCCCGCTGCTTCTTTTGACCTCCTATTGTCTCCAAATAAATTGAATCATAGTCAATTGGTTGAAGATCCATAGAACCCTCAACTTGTTGATGAGCAGTTGTCACACGTTCCTCCATTATGTCCTGAGATAAAATAGAGATATAAACTATTCTAGATTTACAAAAAATAAAATAAATATTTTGCATTCAAAACAATTTTCATAATGTACTTTAGTTTTATAAAGTCTAATTAATATAAAAATTTCTTACTGCAATCATCTGAGACTTGTTGTCAACATACTGACCATCCACTTTCTTCACATGCATCTTCCTAAAAATCTCATAAAATTTGGATCATGACCCAATTCTCCGGCCTAGAATATGTTTTTATTAATTCATAAAAAACAAATTATAAAAAAATTTATCAAAATTTATAAAACAATGCAGAGATTATATTTATTGGACTTTTAGGACAACCACAAATATAGATATGTTTAGAATTTTAAATTTGTACCAAATCTCGAGAGTACTCAATACTCGACTTTGAACCTCCTGTGTGTCAATAGATTTCTGTACATAGTCCAGCAACCTCACTTCGTCGATTTTTGCTGGCAATATTTGATTTTTTCTTCACATATGGCTCCTCCCAATAATTAAGCCACTCGAGCCAGTCTTTCTCAGATATAAAATCAGGCTTTTATTTCATTTTATTTAATTTATGGACAAAATTAGAATACCGTTGAGCAGCTTTGATCTTCCATTATAACTTTATCTTTCCATCATATTTGGGTGCCCATGTGCACTGATTCTATAAATAAAAAAACGACAAAAGAATTTATATTAACAAAAAAACATAATTATTTACTGCTTGAATAATAACCAACATAAAAGTTAAGTAATTAGATAATTATTTTTTAATTCTTTTGTTTTGTTATTTTTACCTGAAAGTCATTAAAATATGACTCCTTTGTTGATTGAGAAACTTTCTTCCAGGAGAAAGCTTTGCCATCAGTCATTTTCTTGAAAGCCTTTGTAATTATAATCGAACACTTGTGAGATGGAATAAAACTGTACAAATAATATATAACATAGAAAACAAGCAAATCATAACAATATAAAAAAAACCACTGAAAGTAACATCAAATTTTTTTTCAAATCATTTTTACATTTTCTTTTACCTCTCATCCACATATTAATTTCTAACTTTGCACTCACTTCAGAGGAATGCACACATTTGATGATTTCATTGGTATTATAAATGGGGGAACAATCAGTGTAAATTGTGGTATAGAAGATAGAGATGGATCAAAAGTGTTAGCAGGAAGCACAATGGTGGTATAAAGGTATTAGTAGAGGTCTCAATGATGGTGATGGTGATAAAAATGGAGATGGTGATTGTGATGTTGAATTCAAGATATGGTGGCTATGAGATGGTACTAATTTTGCAACATTATGTAACATACTAGGTGAATTTAGTTCATTTCGGTGTCCACATCCAGCTCTACCATGCCACATGCTTTAGGTGCCATCTGCCGTACAAAATAAATCAAAGAACAAAAAATAGAAATATGATGAACAAGCATGCATTTTCAAATAAAACACACCGATAGATTTCAACAAAATATAAACATCTTTGATAGTTTAAATTTATAATAAAATTTAACAATTTAATTATTGGCATCACACTCATCATCCAATGGATCTTCTAATATTTCATCTGATTCCGATAGAAGTTCGAACTCATCTTTTGATAGAAATTGATCATCTTCAATTTCTATTGTGCCACCATTTGAGTCACATAATTTTTTTGGATCGTCATCTACATTCAAAGGCTCAATATTATCTATGTCATCTTCTTGGAATGCCGGTATAATTTCTAAGTCTGCACTTCTTTGTTGCGATGTTGATACTTCAAATTTTGATCGAGCTTTGATCTTGCAAATTGCCCACCAATCTCTCTTTTCATGAGATAAACTCGGATATGTACAATTATATACTTGAGCAGTTTGAACTGCCATAATAAATGGCTCATATTGATTAGATCTGTGTTTATGGTTAACATCTACTAGCTTATAATCCAAATGAATCTTTGTGTTCACATTTGTAGTAGGATCAAACCACACACACTTAAATAAAACAATCATTTATTTTTGAGTCCAGGATACTCAAACTCAATAACTTCTTTTAGTTGACCATAATAATCAATCTCATCTACACTATATGATGCCTTTAATACATACACAACTATTCATTGTTATTTTAAAAGAACCATGCTCGATTGCGTGAAATTTATATCCATTAACAAAATACCCAGGATAGGTTGTCACATATCGAAACGGCCTTTATTTAGATTCTGAATAAAAATATTTGAATCTCCATTTGAAGGATCAATTTCTTGTGACATAAAAAAATTGATATTAACAAATAAAGGATAATAATAAATTAAATAATTCAAAATTTAAAACTTAATAATTCTCAATTATTTTTGAACCAATTCACAAATTCAGTTTCTAGCATATAATCGATATTATTGCTGGAAATTGCTGGTTGCCTATATTTTAACTGCTCAACATAAATACTACACCAATATAAAAAGAGAAAAAAATGTATATCAATTTTTATTAATTCCTATTAAAGATAAATTTAAACTATGATTAACCTATAACCATTTTGTGTATACATACTCTATGTATGGTACAATCTCTTCACAATTAAGTAAAATGTAGCTCCTAGTTGCTTTGTACTCTTCATCTATCATACATCTTTTCATTACTCTTCCAAATTCTCTTTTTGGGTGCTTGAAGATAGATAGTTTTTCACAGAATCATCTTCTACCATCACATGACCTTCATAATTCCGTGGACACTTTTTTATACTTTGTATTGACGTGATCATCAAAATAATAAGAACAAAATGATTATGCTTCTTCTACTAAATATGCATTGCAAATTGAAGCTTCCACTTTTGCCTTGTTTCTATCATTCAATTTCAACTTATGAAGATACCTACAACCACAATGTTAGGTTTCAATTTGATTAAATTACAATATTACTTAAAATACGAAATAATAAAACACAACAAATTATTTGTATTTATCTTTCAAAAGGATACATCCACCTGAACTGCACTGGCCCTGCAATCTTGCTTCATATGCCAAATGACCGGCAAATGCTCCATTGAGTCCAAAAAACTCGGGGAATATCGTTCATGCTTACAAATAATAACTGGAATGTCATTCTCCAGCCTTACCATGTCATCTATTTCGATTGTGGTTGTAGTTAGATATTTGAAAAACAAACTAAGTTCTGTAATGACCTTCCAGACACTTAGTGGAAGTAATTCACGAATGCAATTGGTATTAATTTCTGTATAAATACATGACAGTCATGACTTTTCATTCCAAATTAATTAAGATTCTTCATATCCACCATCTACCCATATTTGACACATATCCATTAGGGAATTTCAAATTTTTAACCCATTCACACAATATATGTCTTCTTTCTTATCAAGTGTGTAGCAAGCTTTAGGTAATTTTCATGTTTCCTCATTCAGTTTCAAATCAGGACGCCGACAATAATCATTTAACTCTTGCCTTGATTTTAAAGTGTCTTTTGTTTTTCGTCTATATTAAGGACATTGTTGAAAACATTGTCAAAAATATTTTTTTCAATATGCATTACATCTAAGTTATGACGAATAAAATTCAACTTCCAATAGGGCAAGTCCCAAAAAACTATGTTTTCTCCAGACAAATAATTTGCATATTGGTCTATTACTTCCAGTAGCATCCTTTTTAGGTTACCTTCTTCAAACCCAACTATGAATCTCTGTAATAATATCATCTCCTGAACGAACTGCTAGTGCAACTGTCATCACAGTTTTATTTTTTTGAAATACTATTCTATTTCATCGAAATGGATGATTCGTAGGTAGAAACTTATGATGATTATCAAACCATGACTGTTTGCCACTAAATTTGAGGGTTAATGCATCAGAATTTGTCATGCAATATGGGATGCGAATCATCCTGCAGTACTCCATCCAGACGACATTGAATATGTAGGAAAGTTACTTACCATCCACATAAAGGATGCCCACATAATAAAATTTTGCTTCTTTAAGATATCATATGTATCCATGCCAACATCCTATAAATGATTTAACTCTGCAATAAGAGGCTGTAAGAAAACATCCAACATGTCTTTCGGATTTTTTGGCCCTGGAACCAATATTGACAAAAACATAGATTGCTCCTTCATACACAACCATGGAGGCAAGTAATAAGGCGTCACTATCACTGGTCTTGTTGAATACTATTGTCCAGATTGCCCAAAAGGCTGTAATCCATCAGTGCAGAGACTCAATCTCACATTTCAACTTTCTACTGCAAAATCTTGATGTATATAATTAAAATGCTTCCAAGCATGTGAATCTAATGGATGACGCATTACCCCTTCTTCAACCTCATGCTCGGAATGCCACCTCATATCATTTACTATAGCATTTGATGCATATAGTCTCTATAATCGAGGAATTAATGGAAAATAATACATCTTCTTAAAGACAACTTTCAATTTTTGTCACGTATCTACACATGAGGTGCCTTCATAAATCAAGGATGATCACAAAACTTACAGCTAATTAAATCACTATCACCACCCCAATAAATCATGCATCCATTTAAACAATGATCATTTTTTCCACTGGTAAACCCATTCCTCGTAGCAACTTCTTAGTATTGTAAAAGTTGTTAGTGATAAAATTATTTTCCGTAACAATCCCCTTCATCAGTTCTGTCACCTAATCAAATAAGTTCTCAGACATATGAAGTTCTGACTTGATGCTCATTAGTCGAGCCAGAAGTGAAAATTGTGAAAGTGTTTTACAACCAGGCAACAAATCTTTATCTACAGCTTTAAGCATTTCATAAAATTTCTGAGCTTCACGATTAGGTGGTTCATCCATGTAATCCATATCGAAGTCAGCACAACAGCTTTCGTTATCATTCTATGGTATGTGTTTGATGATTCTTCACCACAAGCAAAAGATTCAATACCCTTATTTTGGACAATATTCAGAGCTATTGTACTTTCTCCATGATAAATCCAAATAAAATAATTTGGCACAAAGCCATATTTAGCCAAATGATAACTTATAGTTTGCATTATGAAAATGGATATTCTGACACTTGCAATGATTACATGGACACTTAATTTTTTTATCTATCCATCAATCTCGATTGACTACATGCAAATTGATAAAAGTTTCAAGCCCAGTCAAAAAATCTTTATTCAAAAATCCATTAATAACCCTTATGTACATCCACTGATTATCTGAGCTCATTTTACACTTTTATTTACAAAAATAATGCCCAATCATTATTATAAATAAAACATTCTATTACTTCAAAATATACAAATAATTAAATAAAATTACATATAGATGAATATTTAAAAATTAAATATGTGAATATCGAGGCAATGCATTTGTAAAATCTATATTAATAGATAAAATAATTTTTAGCATGATAAAGATTAATAGATATCACAGTTATACTAGATAAAGGGTGCAAAGTGCGATAATGCACAAGAAAGGAAAGCAAAAAAAAGACATTTAATGTTTGAAGGAGGAGAGGAGAGAGAGAGAGAGAGAGAGATGGTGGGGAGAGAAAGAGGGGTAAATAAATGGGGAGATGGGGGAGAGAGAGAGAGAAAGAGAGGAGATAGAAGGAGGGAGAGAGAGGGGTAGAGAAATGGTGAAAGGGAGAGAGATGGAAAGAGAGAGAGGAGGAAAAGAGAGAGGGAGAGAGAGGGAAAGAGAGAGAAAGATGGAAAGAGAGGAATAGAGAGGGGGAGAGAGAGGGAGAGAGAGGGGGAGAGAAGAGAGAGAACAAGCAAGAAAGGAGAGCGAGAAAGAAAATAACAAGAGAGAGAGAATGACACATAAAGAGAAAGAGGAATAGAGTGACAGAAAGAATTAGAGGAGAGAGAGAGAGACACATAGAGAGTGTAGTGTTAGAATGAAAAATTATATAAAGAAAATAAAATTTCTTCAGTATAAACTTATCAAATATTACATCATTTGTCATACATAAGTTCATATTTGGGCCTGCGGCCCAAGGGCTGAGATTAGATAAGAGTACGACCCTTATTTGTATTATACCATATATGAGTCTGATCAACGGACACTCTCATTCTACGTGCTTACATATTGTTGATATTATATTTTATGTCAGTTAATTTCAAATTAGTTCAACAAATTAATATTATCCCATATATAATTATATGTTAGGATACATATAGTAAATGTAGTTATAGATAGTTACATATAGGTAAACATATATTTATATATAGATATATGCGTACAAGTAGTTATAAGTAAATATAAATAAATGTATACAAAGTTATAAAAAATTATATAGATTTACATTATGCATACATATATGTATACATAATTAAAAATAAAGTTATATTTATTTATATAGAGTTATTTATAGTAATAAGAATATTTATATATATTTATACACATATAGTTAAACATTGTGTTGTATTTTAAAAATATAATTATAAATATTGTTACATTAGTTATATATATAGGTACACGTATAGTTAAACTTATATTTATACATGTATGTATATATTTGTTCATATAATTTCATATATTCATACATATAGTTATGTATAGGTATGGATTTACTAAAATACATTTTTTATACTAATATATAAAAATCTATATTAAATATATGTTGTTAATATATTTAAATATATGTTATACATTAATAATGTAAAATTATGTATAGTTATATGTTATTATACATATCATATATTTAGTCATAAAAAATTATATATCGTTAAACATTTAGTTTATATATATATATTCATATGAGAAGTTATATTTAGTTATACATAAATATATACAAAGTTATAAAATATATAGATTTACATATATGTATACATACATGTGGTTATACATATAGTTACACGTATAGTTAAAGATATATCTATACATGAATGTATATATATTTATTTATATAATTTTACATATCTATACCTATAGTTATGTATAGGTATATATAGTAAAATACATTTTTGTATACTAATATAAACAAATGTATATTAAATATAAGTTGTAAATTATATAATTAAAAATAGTTATGTATAATGCTTTTATAGTAATACATATAATAAGATACAATTATTTATAGTTATATGTTATTATACATATAGTATATATAACTATAATTATTTTATATTGTTAAATATATAGTTATATATAGATATATTCATATAAATAGTTATACATAAATATATAAAGTTATAAATAAATATATAGATTTACATATATGTATACATACTTATAAATATAGTTATATTTAATTATATAGAGTGTTATATAGTTATACAATTATTTATATATAGTTATAAATATTTATATATAGTCATACAACTTCAATAAATATCTAAAATATGGCCAGCAATGATGCTTAGAGAGAGAGAGAGAGAGAATAAATACTC
The DNA here is from genome assembly GCA_029783825.1 of Sapria himalayana. Lineage (NCBI taxonomy): Eukaryota > Viridiplantae > Streptophyta > Magnoliopsida > Malpighiales > Rafflesiaceae > Sapria > Sapria himalayana. The sequence continues at coordinate 51,307 of JAREIK010010675.1, read as the reverse complement.
TATTTCTACAATTTTCCACATGATCAGAAAGTTACTTTGAATGGCCATTTACTACAGCTTCTATAGCGAGGAGATGTTCTGCTAAAGCATCATAAATTTTTTTCATATATCTACATGTCCATATATATATATATATTGAGAAAAAATATGAAGATTAATACATGAAAATAAAAAAAAGATGATATAAAAAAATAATACTCAATAATAATAATATATAACTAAAACTCATGCCTTTACATAATGAATAAAAAAGATTGATGAAACTGTACATATCGAGTATTCCCATAAAAAATAAAACAACTAAATAAAATAAATAAAAACTCACAATAATATAATATTATGAATAAAAATTATAAAATGACATTATTATTTATTAAATATAATAAAAATTCACTTATAAATACAAAAAAATTATAAATACTCTTAATCTATCTGAATCATCTCATCCTAGTATCTCAAGATAAAAAAATTTAAAAATACAATATAATTCTCAATAGTTTTAAAATTTTTATTTTTATTTATAACTTATTAATGTTCTTTATAATTCATTTTGCTGTATTATTATAATATCTTACTATTTTTTTATTATATTGTATTGAAGTTATTGAAATTATAATATTTATATTTATTTTATTAAGATATGAAATAATATTTAATAATATATGTTATGGACTAAAAATTAATTAGTAAATATTTATATATCATATTAATCTATAAAAGAGTACTCACATAAAAGAGTACTCACATATATTCGCTAGTACTATAAAGTAATGTTTCATTAATGATACATACATTTCTATAATACTTCTCATATTTTCTTATATTCTTTATTACTATTTATTACAAGATACATCTGCCACAAATTTTGTGAAACATGAAACTTAGATTAAAACTTGTAGGTTACAACTAATAGTTATGGTACTCAACTAATAACTACAATGTTCAAATAACAATTGCTACTCATATTTATTAATTTTTTAAATTGTTTAAAATAAACATATTATAGCATAGAAAAATTACCGTGTGTTAAAAGATGATGTTATTAACATGGCTAGTTAAAGGGTGTCCTACCGAATGTTGTTGTAAGGAGAATACTTGTATGGCATGAAATTCATCAATGTTACAGAGATACCCAAACTCTTCATAATCCATAGTTGGTAATGGTATAAATTATAGTTAATATAAATTTGGTATAAGTTGAATAGTTAAAATAATAATAAACTACATTTGTGGCTAAAATCATAAATCGAAGTTGATAAAACATTATTGGCAGAAAAAAATCTATTGTGTTGCATGCCATTGTGGGGTTTATAAACATTAAATATTTCTAAATATTTTTAATAGTTTTATATCCTCTATCTAAATCAAAAATGTTATAGATTTAAAATATTATATTTTTTTTATCTACCTACCCTTCTCTCAAACTCAACCCAAAATTATTATTTGGCTCGTATATAAGCCATGAGGCTTCATGATTAGAATAGGTAAAACTCATGTCCCAACATCTTAACAACATGATAAATGATAACACCATGGAAAATGTATCCACCATCTACGAGGATTGGACTCATATTTTCAGTGTTAGAGTATTCATCATCTTTTGCCGATCAGTCTACCATGTTGTTGGTTCTGATATTTATTACCATGCTATTTATTTTTAAGAATATTATTCTTGATAGTAATTATGTACAAAAAAGTTTGGTTGATATATTTTATACTATCTTAGCTTGAGTGTCCATAACACATTGCTATATGTTGATTTTATTATATCAGTATGAAATCATTATTTTAATATTACTAAACATGATACAACAAGTCCACTCATCACTAACACAAGAAAGATAACAAGGAATCACACACTAAAAGACATCTATTGAAGAAATATTGAAATTATTAGAAATATAAGTGTTTTATTACATGTGTGAATATTATTGAGTTTTCTAAAAGTTAGTAGAATAGTTCAAACTAATTCAATCGAGTATAATCAATTTAATATAATTTGACATGCTAAACTATTATTTCATTTATTTTATTTATATTTATATTATTTTATTTATTTTATTTATTTATTATGTTTTATTTATTATGTTATTTATTTATTTATTATTTATTTTATTATATATTTTATTTATTTTGAATTCAATCATTTTTTAATTCAATCATTATTTTATTATATACTATTTATGTAGATATCAAGTCGGCATACCTAAATATGTATACTAGTTACGTATATAATACACATTAATATTGATGTAAACTATTTTTGTAAATATAAAGTTGGCAAACCTAAATATATATTCTGTTTATATATTGAGGAGGAATGAGGAGGAATTCGTTAACAAAAATAGTATCAAAGCATTATATCATAGTGTGTATGGTGATTAAAGAAGAAAATAGAAATGACAACCCATTATCGATGAATGCATCAGAACAAAAATAGTATCTAAGCATCAGAATCCACACAATGACAAAACATTATATCACAAATGAATTAAGCATTTAAAAGAAGTTTTTATACATTATCCAAGCATACCGAATGGTGATTAAAGAAGAAAATTGGAAACAAAAAAAATAGAATAAAAATGCTTACTCTTCGATTAAGTAATTCAACGATAATCGATGAACGTACCTTAAATCAATAACAAAAAAAACTTAAACCTCAAATGATTTTTCGTATAATCAACGACGAGAGATAATGGTGGAATGAGGAGGATATCGGCCTCTGTTAGAGATGCGTCAATTCGAGAGAGAAAATGTTTATTTTAGGATAATATTTATATTTTTAATTATTAAAACATTAAATAAACAATATAGATATATATATATATATATATATATATATATATAAATAAAATACTCATTAATTTTATTTACTATCAAAATTTTCAACAAAATTAATGTGCATGTAGCAAGGTACAAATGAAAAACAAATACCTTACAAGTTTTTATTATTATATAATTAAATAATAAATATATAAACAATACTAAAAATATGTTTTTCATAAAAAATATCAAATATGTACGAAATTAACAAACTTCATATAATAAGACATGAATGAAAAGATGATTTGTCTTCTAGGGGCTCGCCTAAAAGTATAAAATACTCTTAATTTTATATAATCTATAAAAATTTTTATTTATGGTTATAAATTTTTAAGAATTCTTATTTATTTTTACAAAGATAATATGAAATAAAAACATAATGTTAAAGTTAATTGTAAAAATATTACTCAATTGTTTAATTTTTATAAATTTTAGTAGGATTAAACATCAATATATTTATTTATAATTATTATTTATTCTCTTTTAACTTTATTGAAAAATTATATTTTTATTATATTTCAAGATTTTCAAGATTTGTATTATTTATTTATCTAAAAGTTTTCTATAATCATAAAATTTGTTTAATACTTATAATAATATTAATATTTACTAGTTTATTCATCAATAAAGATATTTATAATATTATTTTATATTTTATCATACAATGAGTTAATTTACATTTAAATTATTAGTAATTTTAATGTATGTTAATTTAAATTTTAAATTATCGAAAAAATTAGTATACTTATTAAATTAATTATTTAATGTTACTTTAATTTAAATTATTTAGTTTCTTAATTAAAATATTACAAAAATTTTTGTATAATTTTTTAAAATTAATACATCATTAAAATAGTTATTTTAGTCCTTATTAATATAATTTTTTTTGTATTTTTATATATTTTAAATTAAGTATTTATTATATCATTTTTTTAATTTTACAAGGAGAATGTGTATATCAAGATTTCTCATCCATAAACGAATAACATAAATTTAATAAACAGATTTAAATAAAATATTAAAACAAATAATAAATAAAAAAATTATATAATTAAATATTGGCTTAGGAAATATCATCCCTAAATCCGTAGCTAAATTACGGATTTTATAAGGTAGAGAAAATTCGTCGCAATATTACGAATTTTACTAGCTAGAAAAAAGATGTCGCTAAATTACAAATTTTATTAGCAAGGGAAATTACGTTTCTAAATCAGTCACAAAATTTAGGATTTTATTTTCTACGGAAATTCATCTCTAATTTAAGGATTTTATTAGCTAGGGATATTCGCTCGCTATATCTGCAGCTAAAATGCATATTTTATTATCAAGTGATAGTTCGTCGCTAAATCCCCGCAAAATCAAGGATTTTATTAGCAAAGGAAAGTCCATCACTAAATCATGGATTATATTAGCAAGAAAAAATTCATCTCTAAATCCATCACTAAATCAAGGATTATTTTAGCAAAGGAAAATACATACCTAAATCTGTCACTACATAAATGATTTTATTAGCAATGTAAAATCCGTAGCTAAATCCGTAGCTAAATCATGGATTTTATTAGCAAGGGAAAATCCATCGCTAAATCTGTCGCTAAATCAATGATTTTATTTGCTAGGAATATTCCGTCACTAAATACGTTGCTAATTTCAAGGGTTTATTAGTGAGGGATATTCCATCGCTAAATCCATCTCAAATTTCAATGGTTTATTACCGAGGGAAATTCAGTCGCTAAATCCATCGCAAATTCAAGGATTTTATTATATAGGAAATATCCATCGCCAATCCGTCGCTAATTTCAGGCTTTTATTAGCGAGGGATATTACATTGCTAAATCCATGCTAAAATCCCCACTTTTCTTGAATGAAATTTACAAAAATTTTCTGTCGCTAATCTATCGCAAAATCCCCCGCTTTTCTTGAACGAAATTTATGAAAAATTTTCTATCGCTAATTCATTGCTAATCCATTTCTAATCTTTTGCTAATCCATTGCTTTTTAAAAAAAAATTCATTAATCCCTTGTTATTCCCTAGCTAATACGTTGCAATTTAGCTAGGGAGTGATCCTATCTAAAATTCCCTAGCTAAAATTTTTTTTATAGTGAAGAATAAGAAATATAAGAATAATAAGAAGAATAAGAAGAATAAGAAGAAAAAGAAGAATAAAAGAATTAAAGAATTAGAAGAATTAGAAGAATAAGAAGAATAAGAAGAATAAGAATAAAAAGAAGAATATGCAATGCACCTTATAAAATCCTAGCTAAAGTCCTACAAACTAGGATGAGCAAAATCATTCCTACCATCATTTCAGTGGAGCAAGCGGGGTTTGTTCAAAATAGGCTTTTGATGGAAAACATCAATCTAGCCATGGAACTGATAAGAGAACTTGGAGCTAAAATGAGAGGGCACAATGTGATTTTAAAGCTTGACCTATGGAAATCATTTGATAGAGTGGAATGGGATATTTTATGTTATGTAATGAGGAAAATGGATTTCTCAGAATTCTGGATAGATTTAATGTTTAGATGCATCTCTAGTGCTTGTGTAAAATCCTCATAAATGGGCAGGCATGAGCAGAATTTAAGCCGTTAAGAGGATTAAGACAAGGATATCTTTTATCACCCGCTTTATTTATATATATACTTAGATCTATTGATAGTAAATTTAAAAGTGGAAATGAGTAAGGGTAAAATTTCCACTTTTAAACAACCTAAAAATACACCTAATGTGAGTTGCTTGGCATATGCAGACGATGTTATCTTTACTAATGCCAGTAGCTCGTCTTTGAAAAATATGATGAGTATACTTCAAACTCTAGAAGAGGAATCAGGCCAATCATTGAATAAGAGCAAATGTCAATTCATAATTGCAAGAAAAACCCCAGAAAATACTGCTTTAAAAATTAAAAGAATAACAGATTTGCAGAAAATAGGAGTCTTAATGTATCTAGGGTGCCGATCTATGAAGGAAGGCTCAAGGAGGAATATATAGCATACATGGTAGAAAGATTAAGAGCAAAGATTGCAGGATGAAAGGAAGAGTTACTAAGCATGGCAGGAAGAACATCTTTGATAACACACGTGTCGCAAGGTACCTTAGCTCATATTCTAATGAATTTGCAGCCAACAAAAATCATTATTAGAAAGTTAGAGAAAGAAATGGGAAATTTTCTATGGGGCAAAAAAGAAGGTAAAACGAAGTTACACTGGAAAAAATGGGAGGATTTATGCTGCCCCAAAGAAGAGGCAGGATTAGGCTTCACAAGTCTACGTGATTTAACCAAAGTATGGGCCTGCAAAAACTGGTGGAGGCTAAAAGAAAATGGAAGTCTCTGGGCTAACTATATAAAAGCTAGATATAGCCTGGGAGATAAGGCATTTAAAATCCCCAAAAATGCAACAAATAGTTGGAAACTTATGCATAGGCACATGAGCTAGTTGATAAGCACACAATATTAAGTCACAACGGATGGAAATGGACACTAAATGCGCAGGGAAGATTTACCTTAAAAAGTGCTAAAGATCTAGTAAGAAATAAGAGACCGGTGTAGGAAATCTTTAAAGGAATATGGGGGAAGGAAGCACAGCAAAAATGAGCATATTAATGTGTAAAATTTTTCCAACACTATTCCGGTGGATGAACAGATTCAAAAAAAGGAGTGATGCTTGCATCCAGATGTAAATGCTGCCTAGCAAACACTGAAAGCTCGGATCATATTTTCCACAGGGATGATCGCATTACAAGTATGGAATAAATTAGAAGCTGATACAAAATTAGGAAGGAATATTCTAGCATTGAAAAGTAGACTAAAAAACTAGAGTCAAAAGCCAACGAAAAATAAAGTCCTTAAATGGCTAAGAGAAAATATTCCGCATATCGCTATATGTTATATTTGGAAAGCCAGAAATAAGAGCAAGTTTGAAGGCATACAAATGAATGCCAAAAGCATACTAGAAGAAATAAAAAGAGAATGTTCATTTATAAGGCCTGCAATCCTATAAAAATTAGCTCCATGGGAAAGGATGAAATAAGGAAATGGGCATGGGGACTTTCTACAATCAAACCGAAAATACTAGTTATACACTCCATTTCCTAGCATAAACCTCCACAAGGTTTGTAACCCTAAACACAAATAATAGTTTTAATAGAGAAATGGGAGCAGCAGGGGGAGGAGGCGTCATAAGAGATGAAAAAGGAAGAGTAGTGAAAGCATTCACGATAGGGGGAATAGCCACTTCAGCTTTGCAAGCTGAAATCCTGGCATTAATAAAAGGTTTTCAAATATGTAAAGAAATGAATTTTCAGAAGATTCGAGTTCAAGTTGACTCAAGCATTTTGGTGGATTTAGCTAATAATAAAATAGAACTGTGGAGATTCGAGAGAGAGCTCGAAGAAATTAAAGAAATAATAAAAGATTTGAAGGGTTATTAAAACATGTTTATAGGGAGGGAAATGCCCTGGCATACAAACTAGCGGAAGAAGGAATGAGGAAAGGATTTAATGAATATGATGGGAAGAATATCCCTAATAGATTTAAAGGCATCATCGAATTGGATAAAATAGGATACCCTTATATTAGAATACAAAAATACGTTAAAATAGTGAACGTTAAAAAAGTTACATAAGAAACAGAAAAGGCCTTTTAAAATGAGGGGTGAAATTTATAAACATTCAACGTCTTTGGAAAGGATGATGTAGTGACGATGCGGTGAATTTAATGGCCGGTTGTTTTAGTGTAAATTTGAAACATATGCATATTAATGCCTGTTAACTATTTGGTTTAAAGCACTCAGGTAAGAAGAAGTGATGCGGAGAATGACAGGAAAACTGCTGTACAAGGAAGGATTCTGCACTAGTTAGCCTCATGGTATCAGTGGGGTTTATAGTATCGAACAATGCAGTAGAAAAGAAAAAACATGGAGAAAGAGATGTGAAGCGATGGTGAAGTTGCTTGAATCTGTATTTATGGATAGTCTTGTCTTGGGTTTGTTTCATAACAGATTAAGAGCATGCAGATAAGGAAGGGAAATCAGAAGAGATGAAGGGAGAGGTTGGTGATGGCTGCTCTTGGTGCAGTCCAAGAGAAAGCAGCACGGAGGCAAAGTGACCTCTGAAAATGAAGAGATGACGTGATAGAAATCTGGAAATCTGAGTTGTCATGTTGTTATTTGCCTTGATTTGTTTGGTTTTCTCGGATTAGGTTTGATAATGTGTCAAGGGAGGGGAAAAGGGTATGGGGTAGGTTAGAATATAAAAGTTATATGCAGATGGATAAAGCGGCAGGTAAAGCAGAAATAAAGGGCTAGGGCAATTAAAAGGGATCAAGTAGGCAGGAAATGGAAGAAAAGAATGCAGTTGAGGAATAAAGAATATAGAGGAAAAACCATAGCAAACATCAATAAAGAATGCATACAATATTACTGGAAAATTATAAATTTATTTCAAATGCATACAAAATTAAAAGTAAAGTGAATCTCTTAATAAATAGAGGTTATAATAGGCTAAGGAAGGGTGTAAGGGGCAATGGGTAGCAAGCAAGTAGGTTGTAAAAATGGTATTCCTCTGCCAAAAGAGAGGGTTAATATTAATAAAATAAACTTTCCAAAAAAAAGAATAAAAAGAAGAATAAGAAGAATAAGAAGAAAAAAATAATAAGAAGAATTAGAAGAATAGAAGAATTAGAAGAATAAGAATAAAAAGAAGAAAAAGAAGAATTAGATGAATAAGAATAAAAGAAGAATAAGAAGAATACGAAGAATAAAAGAATAAGAAGAATTAAAAGATTAAGAAAATTAGGAACAATAAGAAGAAAAGAAAAATAATAAGAATCAGAAGTATAAGAAGAATAAGAATAATAAGAGAATAAGAAGAATAAGAAGAATAAGAAGTATAAGAGAATAAGAAGAACAATAAGAATATTAAGAATAAGAAAATAATAAGAATCAGAAGAATTAAAAGAATTAGAAGAATAATATGAATAAGAAGATAGGAAGAATAAGAAGAATAAGAAGAATAAGAAGAATAAGAAGAATAAGCTAAAGAAGAAAGAAGAATAAAAAGAATTAGAAGAATAGAAGAATAAAAGATTTAGAAAAATAAGAAGATATAAAGAATATGAAGAATATAAAGAATAACAAGAATATGAAGAATAAGAAGAATAAAAAGAATAAGAAGAATAATTAGAATATCAAGAGAAAGAAGAATAAGAAGAATAAGAAGAATAAGAAATATAAGAAGAATTAGAAGTATAAGAAGAATAAGAAGAATAAGAAGAATAAGAAGATAAGAAGAATAAGAAGTATAGAGAAATAAGAAGAATAAGAAGAATAAGAAGATAAGAAGTATAAGAAGAATAAGAAGAATAGAAGAATAAGAAGATAAGAAGATAAGAAGAATAAGAAGAATAAGAAGAATAGAAGATAAGAAGATAAGAAGAATAAGAAGAATAAAAAGATAAAAGAATAGAAGAATAAGAAGAATAAAAGATTAAAAAGTATAAGAAAATAGAAGAATAAGAAAAAAAAGAATAGAAGAATAAGAAGAATAAAATGATTAAAAGAATAAGAATAAGAAAAAAAAAAAAAAAAAAAAAAAAAAGAAAAAAAAAAAAAAAAAAATAAGAAGTACAAGAAGTATAAGAAGAATAAGAATAATAAGAAGAATAAGAAGAATAAGAAGAATAAGAAGAATAATAAGAATAAGGAGAATAAGAAGAATAAAGAATAAGAAAATAAGAAGAATAATAAGAATAATAAGATAGAAGTATAAAAGAATAAGAAGAATAATAAGAATAATAAGTATAATAAAAATATAATGTATAAAAAGAATAAGAAGAATAAAAAAATAAGAAGAATAAAAAGAATAAGAAGAATAAGAAGATTAAGAAGAATATAAATAATAAGAAGAATAATAAGAATAAGAAGTATAAGAAGAGAAATAAGAATAAGAAGAATAAGAAGACAATAATAATAATAATAATAATAATAATAAGTATATAGAAGAATTAGAAGAATATGAAGAATACGAAGGATAGAAGAATAAAAATAATAAGAAGAATCAAAAGAAAAAGAAGATAAAGAAGAATAGGAAGAATAAGAAGAATAGTAATAATAAGAAGTATAAGAAGAATAAGAAGAGTAATAAGAATAATAAGAATAGAAGAAAAAATATGAAGAAAAAATATAAGAAGAATAAGAAGAGTAAGAAGAATAAGAAGAAAGAATAAGAAGAATAAGAAGAATAAGAATAATAAAAAATTATAAAAGAATAAGAAGAATAGAAAAATAAGAAGAATAAGAAGAATAAGATAATAAGAAGATTAGAAAAATAAGAAGAATGAGAAAGATAAGAAGAATAAGAAGAATAAGAAGGGAAGCGCTTTGAAGAAGAAGAAGGTCTCAACTTCTAGAGAGAAAATTCGAATCTAGAGAGAGAAACTGCCATTGTTGTGTGAATTGAGCTCAATTTGAAGCCAAAATGGATAGTTCTGATTTATTATTTAACAAAAAATCATTTAACTCCATAACAAAGAAGACCGCGCTTCTGTATCTGATTTTTGACGCAAAAGAAGCGTCGCCTGCAATTTTCTTAAGAGGAGGAACTTTCGAAGCTTGCCGAGCCTTTCAAGTTTACTCTAATCGGGAAATTCTCCCATGGAAAGCCAAGCTACGAAGATATTTATGCGTTTATTGCTGCGTTGAAATTGCGACAAACGGTGAAAATTGCAATATACGATGGGAAACATGTTCTCTTCCAGCTCAAGGAGGAAGATGATTTTCTGAGATTATGGATGCGAGGGCAATGGAGTGTTGCTGGTTACCCTATGCGTATGCTGAATGGTCGCCTAACTTCTCTACAGCCAAGGAACCTACACAAGCCCTGATATGGTTCTCTTTACCTAAGCTTCCGATACATTTTTTCAGTAAGCATTTTCTTCACTCCATAGCTCAATGCTTGGGCAAGCCGTGGCTGATGATGAAGCCATAGCCTACATGATGAGGCCTAGTGTGGCCAGAATCCTTATCGAGGTCAACTGCAAAGTCTATCCTCCGGACAGAATATGGGTAGGCAGGGACCTCGGGCATGGCTTTTGGCAGAAGGTAATTCCTGAATCCTTCCCTAAATACTGTCAGAACTGCTGCAAAATGGGCCACGCAAAGGAGGACTGTCTGCTGTCCAAGATAAGGAAGATGGAGGAAAGAGAATGGGTAAAAAAGATAGGCCAAGGGTGGGGCAGAAGGAGGGATAGAGGAAGGAGAGGAGATAGAGGGGGGAGGGAATGAGATAGAAAAGGGAGGGGAAAAACCAGTGGAGTTAGGGAGGAAGGAGAGTTTGCAAGGGAGGTAAGAATGGGAGAAGGGAGTATTGAGGAAGGAGAACCAGGAACATATAAGAGGGAGGAAATAATGAAATGGCTTGAGAAAATACCAAAAGTAGGAGGAAACTTAGGAGGGAGGAAAGAAGTAGTTCTTAGAGGGAGTAAGAGATCAGCACTCAAAATCATAGAACAACAACTGGGATGAGGATGATCTTTTGTCTGAAAAAGAGTTCGAAAAAAAAGCTGGCCATTAGCCAACAATATCAATGAAGATCATAAGCTGGACCACCATACACCGCTTGATGATTTGGGGCTGAAAAAATATTTAGAAAAAACAGCTTTGTAGGTATGCACCGAATAGCAAGGAGAAAGCATTGGAGGAAAAAGGAAATTAGAAATAAGTTTAGAAAAATTATATATTCCTAAGAAGCCAGAACAAGCCCCTCCAAGCTCAAGCAAGTCATCGAGAAACATGAAAAAATATTTAAATATGAAATTTGAATCTAAATGTATTACTAGAGCTCAAACAAATATACCTAGATGAATTATTTATTTTGGAATATAAGGGGAGTTGCGAACACTCTACGCTAAATAGAATTAGAAACCTAATAAAAATTCATAAACTTAAAATTATTGCTCTAGTCGAACCAATGGTAGATAAAAATCAAATTGAGAAGTATAAGGCAAAGATAGGTCTCCAAAAGGCATTCTCGACTAATAATAGTAAGTTATGGGTCATGTGGGAAAAAGTATGGACCTTGAAATCATAGCAGAAAATGACCAAATAGCTAGTTTTAAAATAGGTAAACAATCGGATATAATCTTCTCAATAGTCTACGCTAGTAATTTGAAGGAAGAAAGGAAAATACTCTAGCAGGAGATGGATAAAATAGCAGTAAAGAACTCCCCGTGGATAATAGGAGGGGACTTTAATGTAATTAGAAATACCTCTGAGAAAAGGGGAGGCAGGTCACCTGACCCAGTGGCAATAGCTCAATTCAATGAGGCTATTGCAGTGGCAAGATTAATGGAGATAGAATATCTAGGATCAAATTACACATGGTGTAATGACTGGAAGAAAAGGGGAGTAATCTGGTCTAGGCTGGATCGGGTATTAGTTAACATGCACTGGCTGGAAAAAATAGGTGAAACTAAAGTCCAGCATTTAAGCAGAACCTGTTCAGATCACAGTCCGTTACTGGTGACACTTCAAAAATGGAGGAGAACACAGTTAGGTTTCGTTTTTCAAAATATGAGGGGCAAGCATAAGGATTTTGAGGCTGTAGTAGAAAATACATGGGGAAACCCATTCTCAGGCAACCCCACGTAGATATTGGGGTATAAACTCGAAAATTGTGTCAGGTTCTTAGCAAGTGGAATAAAGAGATTTGGTAATATATTTAAAAAAATTCTAGAAGCCGAACAAAAAGTCTCAGATCTAGAAAGGGATTATGAAAATAGTCAAGACGTTATAACTAGTATAGAACTTAACAAAGCAAAGGCTGAACTAAAACTTAAAATGCATATGGAGGAAGTATTTTGGAAGCAAAAAGCGAAAATAAAATGGTTAAAAGATGGAAATAAGAATACAAAATTCTTTAAATGCAATGGCAAAAGTTAAATATCAGAAACTCAACATAAAAGGTATAAAAAAGCTAATGGTGATTGGATAGAAAAAGATGAAGACATAATAAATGAATTAGAAAGTTTCTTTAAAAGCCATCTATGCGTTCCAAGTATAGACAGAAATCAGACATTAATGTGGGGGATAATAGAAGGGTTACAGAGGAAGATAATGATATGTTATCAGAATTCCCTACGATAGAGGAAGTGAAGGATGCAATATTTAATGCCAACAAAAGATAGTTCGGCTGACCCAGATGGCTGGAATAATGAATTCTTTCAAAAAAGCTAGAATATAATACATAAGGAAGTTACCACAGCTATAACCTGGGTATTTGTGGGTGCGGAAATCCCAAAATCGTGGGCAAAATCATATATAGTATTGATACCAAAAAAAGATAACCGCAAAAAGGAGAGGACTTCAGGCCAATTAGCCTTTGTAACTCTATCTATAAGATTTTAGCTAAAATATTACAGAATAGATTAAGCAAGATTCTCCCTAAAATTATATCGCCGGAACAAGCAGGCTTTATTAAAGATAGACAGATGTTGGAAAATATAAATCTGGCATCAGAAATGATAAAAGAAATAGGTTCTAATATTAGAGGGCACAATGTAATAATGAAACTGGACTTGTCCAAGGCATTTGATAGAGTTGAATGGAACACTCTATGTTATCTAATGAGGAAAATGAGATTTTCAGAATTCTGGATAGATCTGATATACAGATGTATATCTAGTGCTTGGGTTAAAATGCTCATAAATGGTCATACAGGCATAGAATTCAAGCCATCTAGAGGTCTAAGGCAAGGAGACCCATTATCACCTGCTTTGTTTAATATATACTTAGAATGTTTATTACAAACCTGAAAGAGCAAGTCAGAAATGCAGTATATTACCTTATAAGCAGCCTAGAAATACTCCATTGGTATGCTGCTTGGCTTACGCAGATGATGTAATTATATTTACAAATGCCAGCAGTAGATCAATGAATAAGATAATGGTGCTGTTGCATACTTTAGAAGAAGAAACACCAAATGCTTAATAAGAATAAATGTCAATTCATGGTAGCAGCAAGAATACTAAAAAATCTAGTGCAAATGATTAAAAAAGTCACAGGCTTCACACAGTGCAAAGGAGCTTTAATATACTTGGGATGCCCAATCTATGAAGGAAGAATGAAGGAAGACTTCTTGTCTTTCTTACTGAATAAGTTTAGAAAAAAAATTGCTGGGTGGAAGGAGAATCTTTTAAATATGGTAGGAAGAATTACGTTGAAACTCATGTGCTACAAGGTTCATTAGCACATATTTTAATGACAACACAGCCTCCAAAGAGCATTATAAATAAGTTGGAAAGGGAAATGGCAAATTTCTATGGGGGAAAAAGAAGGGAAAAATAAGCTTCACTGGAAAAAATGGAAGGATTTATGTTACCCTAAAGAGGAGGCAGGTTTAGGCTTTACAAACCTAAACGACATAGCTAAAGCCTGGGCATGCAAAAACTAGTGGATGTTAAAACAAAATGGAAGCATTTGGGCATCATATGTAAAAGCTAAATATAAGATAGGAAATAGAACACTGAAAGATTCTAAAAAAGCTTCTAAAAATTGGATATTGATGAAACATCAGAATATAGTAGAAAAACACCTAATTTCAACAAAAAGGGTGGAAATGGACATTGAATCCACAGGGGAAATTCACCTTAAAAAGTGCCAAAGAACTAATCAGGAATAAAAAGCCTTCATAATTTAAAGAAATCTGGATAAAAGATCTACCATAGAAATTGAATGTGTTTATGTGGAAAATAGTTTTAAATATTATTCCAACAGACGGAAATATTCAGAAAAAGGCATAAAGTTAGCATCTAGATGCGAATGCTGCCTTCAAGAGAGAGAGAGCACTGATCATCTTTTCTCTTCAGGAAAAATAGCAGCTAATTTATGGCAAATATTAGAATCTGAAGCGGAAATTAAAAATGATAAAATCTCTGAAAAAGAGATTGGAATCTTGGTCGAAAAAGGAATCAAAGAATAAAATTTTAAAATGGTTAAGGAATTACATTCTACATATAACACTTTGGTGCATATGGAAAGCTAGGAACAAAAGTAGATTTGAGAATGTGGTAATGAAGGTTAAAGATATATTGGATGAAATTAAAAGAGAAATTGCTTTTATTACTGTTTGCAATCCAATAAAAGCGAGAAGCATGAGATGGATGAGGATAGAAAGAGGGCATGGAACCTAACAACAATAACAAGGAAGATGCCAGTAGTCAAAAGAGTTAACTGGAAAAAACCCTTGCATGGAAGCCTAGTGCTCAATACAGACGGGAGCTTCAAAAGAGAGATGGGCGTGTAGGGGGAGGAGGGTCTATAAGAAATGAGGAGGGCAAAGTACTAAAAGTTTTCACATCAAGGAGCACTGCCTCCTCGGCATTACATGCAGAGATTATAGCCCTGCATAAGGGCTTACAAATTTGGAAAGATAATAACTACCATAAAATCCAGGTTCAAGTTGACTCGAAAATACTGGTTCAGCTAGTACAAAACAAGTTACAATTATGGCAGTTTGAAAAAGAAATTGATGACATCAAAATATTTTAGGAGAATTAAAAGGAGAGATCAAACACATTTATAGAGAGGCTAATGCGTTGGCAGATAAATTAGCGGAGGATGGAATGAAAATAGGAGTACAAGAATTTGAGGGGGATGGAATCCCTGGTAAGTTTATAGGTTTAATAGAATTAGATAGGATTGAATTTCCATATGTTAGAATAAAAAATCTTAATTAAAGTTGTCCTTAGAGAATACTTCATTGCTCCGTTGATTATTCAGTAGCTCCACAACTCTAGGAGAATGATAAATGACTATAAAAAGCCTCCCAGTGAGGGGAGACTAAAAACAGCAGAGGTATGCATGTAGTTAAATGTTATTTTGTCGTTTGTATGCTTGCTTATTTTCAGGTGAAATTAGTAAAGGGATAATATAATTATTAAGAAAGTGAGAATCCTGTTGATTCTATAGTGAAGGATGTTCACCTCGGTCCTGTGGGGTATTTAAAAGGTAGTATGTTTAATGTTTATATAGCTGGCTGTAGTTTTCTGTGCAGTTATGTTTTAGCAGAATAAAAAGCTTCCAATATGCGGCTTAAGTGGAAAGAAAGCATATAGTAGAGCTATACTTGCTCAATTATTTCCGTAAATTTCATGATGAATGTTTGTTTAAGTGTGGTAATGGGTCTTTATAATCAGTTGTGTGGTAATGCATTAAAACTGTAAGAGCCTTGTGTGGCAAGGCGTCATTCTGGTGTCAATGGGTGCGTCTGTTTTAATGTAATAAGTCTGTATAAGTGTTTCGGAGTCTGTTGGGTGCGTCTGTTACATCTCTGCAAGTGTCTGTAACGAGTCTGTATATCTTACGGGATTAGATGGTAAGGAGTAGGTAAGTTCAGGTCGGGAGAAGTTTATCGAATTGGGAAAGTTTATCTATTCAAGGATGAATTGTAACTCGAAGAAGTTCTTCGAATTGGTAAGCTCGAAGAGCAAACAAAAGCACGCCGATAGTGGATAAGCTCGAGTCATGGAGAAGTTTATTGAATTGGCAAGTGGGATGTATGCTCAAATGGTTCACGGAAGGTAGAGAATTCTCGCAAAAGCTGGTAAATCACTCATGGATAGAAGTTTCAGCAGACATAGGGCTTAAACTCCAAAAGCGTGAAGGCCCATTTTCTTGTATTATTTTTTAATTTACTTATAGATAAGGTATTAAAATGGGTGTAAATGGGTTAAGGGTAGATGTAGCTTGTAAAAAGGGTATTCCTCCGCCAAAAGAGAGGGCTAGTTTAATAATAAAAATAACCTTTTAAAAAAGAAGAATAAGAAGAATAAGAAGAATAATAAGAATAATAATAAGAAGAATAAGAATAATTCGAAGAATAGAAGAATAAGAATAATATGAAGAATATGAAGAATAAGATAGAAGAATATGAAGAATATGAAGAATAAGAAGAATAAGAAGAATAAGAAGAATAAGAAGATAAGAAAATAAAAAGTATAAGAGATAAGAAGAATAAGAAAATAAGAAGAATAATTAGAATAAAAAGAATAATAATAATAATAAGAATAATAAGAAAAAAAAAGAATAAGAAGAATATGAAGAATATGAAGAATATGAAGAATAAGAATAATAAGAATAATAAGAATAATAAGAATAATAAGAATAATAAGAATAATAAGAATAATAAGAAGAATAAGAAGAATAAGAAGAATAAGAAGAATAAGAAGAATAAGAACAATAAGAAGAATAAGAAGAATAAGAAGAATAAGAAGAATAAGAAGAATAATAAGAATTAGAAGAATAAGAACAATAAGAAGAATAAGAAAGAATAAGAAGAATAAAAAGAATAAGAGGAATAAAGAGAATAAGAAGAATAAGAAGAATTAAAAAAATTATAAGAATATGAATAATAAAAAGAATTAAAAAAATTAGAAGAATATGAAGAATAATTAGAATTAGAAGAATTAGAAGAATATGAAAAATAAGAAGAAGAATAAAAATAAGAACAATAAAAAAATAAGAAAAATAAGTAGAATAAAAAGAATAAAAAGAATAAAAAGAATAAAAGATTAAGAAGAATAGGAAGAATAAGAAGAATAAGAAGAATAAGAAGTATACAAAGAATAATAAGCATAAGAAGAATAAGAAAAATAAAAATAATAAGATAAAAAATAATAAAAATAAAAAATAAAAAGAATTAAAAGAATAAGATGAATTAGAAGAATAAAAAGAATAGAAGAATTAGAAGAATAATAAGAATAAGAAGAATAAGAAGAATGAGAAATATAAGAAGAATAGGTAGAATGATAAGAATAAGAAGAATTAAAAAAAAGAAGAATTTGAAGAATATGATGACTAAGTATAATATGAAGAATAAGAAGAATAAGAATAAAAAGAAAAAGAACAATGAGAAGAATAAGAAGAAAAAGAACAATGAGTAGAAAAATAAGAATAATAAGAATAACAAGAATAACAAGAATAAGAAGAATAAAAAGATTAAGAAGAATAAGAAGAATAAAAAGATTAAGAAGAATAAGAAGAATAAAAGGAAATAGAAGAATAATAAGATAAGAAAGAAGAAGTTTTTCTTCTTTGAAAATGTTCTCTCAACTTCTAAATATAGAAAATTCAATTTCTAGAGAGAGAAACATCCTATGTTGAGTGGAAAAACTCAATTTTCAAGCTAAAATGCATAAATCTGGTTTATCCTTTAACAAAAAATCATTGCATCACTATTCAATGGGACCTAGCCAGTATTTTGGAAATTTGATGCGAAAAATGGTGAGCCTTCTATAATTTTTTCGAATGAAGAACTCTCAAAGCTTGCTGATGCATTTAAGATCATGCTTATCGAGAAGTTCTCTCATGGCCTACCCGAATTCAAGGACATTCACTATTTTCTTACTTCATTAAAGTTCAAGGAAGCGGTAAACATGGCTTGGTATGATGGGAAGTACATCTTCCTCTATTTTAAGGAGGAAGAAGACTTCCCCGAATATGGCTTAAAGGACAGTA
This sequence comes from Sapria himalayana, assembly GCA_029783825.1. NCBI lineage: Eukaryota > Viridiplantae > Streptophyta > Magnoliopsida > Malpighiales > Rafflesiaceae > Sapria > Sapria himalayana. The sequence continues at coordinate 32,974 of JAREIK010010675.1, read as the reverse complement.
GACAATTGCAAGGTACCCTATGTGTGTCCTCAAGTGGTCACCAAGCTTCACTCCTCAGGAAGAACCAGCACATGCCCTGGTATAGTTTAACTTGTCGAATCTACCTCTCCGTTTTTTTCACAAGCTTCCTCTATACTCCATCAGCCTTTGCTTAGGAAACCATGGCTCATTGATGCTACCACGGCATGGATGACTCAACCAAGCATGGCCAAGATTTGCATTGAAATAAACCTTGACATCCTCCCCCAAATAGAGTATGGGTCGGTAGTAACTCCTCAAATGGCTTCTAGCAGAAGGTTATCCAGAATCCATGCCGAGTTATTGCTAAAATTGCCTTAGAATGGGACATGAAATAATAATGTATGGTGGAAGGAGGTAAGAAAAGAATTGGTTTAAAAAGGGGAAAGGAAGAAGCAGGGTATGGGTGAAGAGGGGGCATAGAGAAGAAGAAGGAGATGTGGAATTTAATAGGGATGAGAGTGTAGAAGAGAGAGGGAAGGTAGTGGAAAGATACAAGAAGAAAGGGGTAGAAAAAAGGGTGGACAAAACTTGTTGGCAGATTGTGAGTGTTAGATGGTTGAAGAGAGTTTAGAAGGGGCATTGGAAGAAATTGAAAAAGGTCTGCTGGAAAGGAGAATGATGGGAGGGAGAGGGGGAAAAAGGAAGAGAATGATGAAGAGTTAAGTGTAGAAAAGGATATAGAAAGGTATAGAATGGAAGAAATAAGGGAGTAGCTGGCAAAAATAACAAAGATGGTAGAAGGAATTGGGGTAGAAGCGAGGACAATAAATAGTAGGGTCGGAGCTAGAGGAAGGAGAAAGAAAAGAGACATAAATAGTTAAAGAAATAGAGAGATATAACTGGGAAGATGATGATCTACTCTCGGAGGCGTGCTTGGAGGCAAAAAGTTGACAATTTATAAGTCATGACAAAGAGGAAATGTGGCCTATCTCTAATCTACCACAGGATGATTTATATGAATATAATATGTTCAGATTCTTCCCATAGAATAGAGAAATCATAATTGAAGAAATAAGAAAAATGAGGAAAGCCTGGAAAATATGAACCTAGGAAAATTGCAGGCACCACCTAGCTCAGTAAATCATCAAGAAATAGGAAAAAATATTTAAATATGAAGTATGATTCGAAATGCATCACAAGAGCACAAGCAAGATTTACATAGATATGTTTAATAGCCTATATTGGAACATAAGAGGAGTAGTGAATACTCCAACGATAAATAGAATGATAGGGCTAAATAGATTGCACAAAATTAATATTGCAATTTTAGTAGAACCAATGGTAAAAAAAAGAACAAATAGAAAACTATAAGAAATGTTTGGTTTTCATCAGGCCTTTTCAAACCTGAACGGTATGTTATGGGTCGTGTGGAATAATTCAATGGAGGTTGAAATATTTTCAGAAGCTAAGCAAATAATCAGCTTAAAATTAGGAAAATCAGATTCGATTATATCAGTGGTGTATGCTAGCAATGTTAGAGAAGATAGGAAATCACTATGGAAAGTGATGGATGATCTACCCGCAAAGAAATCTCCCTAGATTATTGGAGGAGATTTCAATGTGATTAGAAATAAGTGGAAAAAGGGGAGGTAGACCTCCTGATAGATTGCTTTAGATCAGTTCAACGAGGCAATAGCAAGAGCAAATTTAATGGAGGTGAACTTTCTTGGGTCAAACTTTACATGGTGCAATAATTGGAAGAGACGGGAGCAATATGGTCCAGACTAGATGATTCTACTTAACACACAATGGATGGATAAGATGGAAGGAATAAAAATCAGACATCTAAGTAGAACCTGTTCGGACCATAGCCCACTATTTATGACATTTGAGGTAAGTAATGGGAAAAATTATGGGTTTAAATTTCAAAATATGTGGTGATTGCATAAAGGGGTTTGATACCATAGTAAAAGAATCATGGGAAAACCAGTTTCGGGTAACCCTATGCAAATTCTGGCAAAAAAATTTCAAACCTTACAATATCACTTGCTAAATGGAATAAAGAGATTTTTGGAATAATTAGTAAAAATATACAGGAGGTTGAATAGAAGGTTGCGATGCTTGAAATAGAATATGAGTAGAGCAAGATGACATTTCTAGAATGGAGTTAAGTAAAGTGAGAGCACAACTAAGGCTTGAAATGCACATGGAAGAAGTGTTTTAGAAGTAGAGAGGTAGAGTCAGGTGGCTAAAAGATGGAGAAAAAAACATGAAAATTTTCAATGTTATGGCAAAAATAAGAATGCAGAAACAAAAAATAAAAAGCTGAAAAAAACAAATGGGCAATGGTTAGAAAATGAAGATGAAATAAGAAATGAACTAGAAAAGTATTTTTAAAATCATTTATGCAGTGCAAACACATCTAGAAGGGATTCATTAATGTAGTATATTGAGAGGAGGGTCTTAGAAGAAAAAAAAATTAGAAAAACTTTTTTCAGAAGATGAAGTGAAGAAGCAGTGTTTAATGTGTCCAAAGATAGCACGGACATGTCCAGATGGATGGAATAACAACTTTTTCAGCATAGTTGGCCTTTTATTAAAAAAGAGCTGGTAGCAGCTATTGCTAGTATCTTTGCTGGCACGGAGGTCACAAAAGCATGGGCTAAGTCATTCATTATACTGATTCTTTAGAATGCTAACACACAGACAGGGAAAGATTATAGGCCAATTAGTCTATGTAATTCAATTTATAAGATCTTAGCTAAATTACTGCATGGTAGGCTTAGCAAAATTCTTCCCTCTATCATATCTGTTGAACAAACCGGTTTTGTAAAGGATAGGTCGATAATGGAAAATATTAACCTAACCTCAGAAATGATAAAGAAATAGGAGCAAAATCAAGATGGCATAATTTAATATCAAGACTGGACTTGTCCAAAGCATTGGATAGAGTTGAATGAGATATTTTATGCTATTTAATGAGAAAGATGAGCTTCTTGGAATTCTGGATAGACCTAATGCATAGATGCATTTCAAGTGCATGAGTTAAAATTCTCATAAACGGATAGGCTGTGAAGAGTTTAAACCAACAAGAGGGCTTAGACAAGGGGACCTGCTCTCTCCATCCTTATTTAACATATATCTGGAGCACTTTATTGTAAATCTAAAAAAGGATATGAGAAAAGGAAAAATCTTTACCTATAAACAACCAAGGAACATTCAGATTGTGAGCTACTTGGCGTATGCGAACAATATTATTATCATCATAATGCAAGTAGCAAATCGATGAGAAATTTGATGATGTTATTACAGAATATGGAAGAAGAATCAGGGCAAGTGTTAAATAAAAATTAATACCAATTTATAAATACAAAGAACACACCTGAAACATAGCCATAAAAATAAAAAATCTCACAGACTTCACACATAATAAAGGAGCTCTAAGCCACTTAAGGTTGCCTAATCTATGAGGGAAGGTTAAAGGAGGAGTAGTTAGTAGGTCTGGTTGAAAAGATGAGACAAAAGATTGTGGGTTCGAAAGAAGACCTACTAAATATGGTAGGAAAAATTTCATTAATCCCACATGTGTTACAAGGCACACTAGCAATTACTTTAATGGCTTTACAACCACCAAAAAACATACTTACAAAGCTGGAAAGAGAAATGTCTAATTTTTAATGGGGTAAAAGGGAAGGAAAAAATAAAAGACATTGGAAAAGATGGGAGAGCTCTACTTTCCGATGGAGGAAGGAGGTTTAGGTTTTTATAGATTGAATGATATAGGCAAAGCTTGGGCTTGTAACAATTAGTGGAGTTTAAAAAATAATAAAAATGGTAGTCCTTGGGTGGCATATAAGAAAGCTAGATATAGCCTAGGTGATAAAGCATTCAATAACCCAAAAATAGTTGACAAAAAGCTGGAAGCTAATGTGCAAGTAGTAAATCATTATGGAGAAGCACGTGATACTAACTATATCCGAGTGGAAATTTGTCACTGTATCCACAAGGAAATTCATGCTGAAAAGTGCTAAAGAGTTGTTAGAAATAAAAAATCTTCTCAAGAAATTTTTGAAAGAACATGAAGAAAGGTGCTCCCACAAAAAATGATGTGTTAATGTGGAAACATCTCTTAAATGGGATCCCTGTCGACAAGAATATCCAGAGGAAAAACATAAGACTAGCATCCAAATGCGAATGCTATAGTCAAGACATAGAAAACTTGGATCATCTATATTCAACTGAAAAAATAGCTCGGAAAATATGGAACAAGTTAGAAATTGATGTAGACTTAGAAACTAGCACAACATCACTTGAAGAAAGATTAATAAAAATGAAGAAATAGTTATACGAATATAAGATTTTTAAATGGATAAGAAATTACATTCTGCATATCACAGTCTGGTGGCTATAAAAATATAGAAACATATGTAGGTTAGAAGGTATTCCGATGAATGCCATAATATATCAAAAGATATTAAAAATGAAAGTGCATTATCTCGGCCTATAACCTGATAAAATTGAGAAGAATAGGGCTAGATGAGAACAGTAAGTTAACATGGGGCATCTCTACATGTTTTAAGAAAATGTCAGCAATAAGAGTTATCAGCTAGAATAAGTCCTTACAAGGGGGCTTGGTTCTAAACACATATGGGAGCTTCAAGAGGGATATGGAAGTAGCGGGTGGAGGAAGTGTGATTAGAAACCAGAAGTAAACGTAATAAAAGCATTTACAATGGGGGGCACGGCCTTCTCAGCCTTGCACGATGAAATTAAAGAATTATAGAAGGAATGATAATTTGTAAGGAAAATAACTTTTAAATATTCAAGCTCAAGTAGATTCGAGCCTGCTAGTTGATTTAGTGATAGGTAATTAGATTTATGGAAGTTTGAGGATGACATTAATAAAATTAAAAGTTTATAGAAGAATTAAATGGTAAAATCACACACATTTTTAGAAAGGCAAATGCCCTTAGGTTGATAAACTTTTTTTTTTATAAAGGTTGTTTTATTATTAATTATCACCCTCACTTTTGGCGGAGGAATACCATTTTTACAAACTAGCTCTACCCTTATCCCTTTTACACCAACTTTAAAACCTAATCTAGAATTCTAGATTAAAATGTAAAATTTCATATCCTTCTACTACGATCTCTTGGCCGATCAATAACAGTCTCTTGATGAAAGAAAAATGCATAAGGAATAATTCAACAATGTGTAAGTAAGAGCAGCCTCTTGGCCTAATCAAAGCAGAAATAATTCAACACACTGCCTCTCTTGGCCGAATCAAAGCAGAATAATTCACAGAACCACCATTTCCTTCTCTCTTGGCCGAATCAATGCAGATACTGGTTCCTTCCCTCTCTAGCTTGTCCAGCCTGCTTTCCTTTTAGTTACCTATGCTAGTTCTGTGAAACCTCCTTATTACAGCTTGACTTAACCTGAAAATAAATCCAACCAAAAAGAGGCCTACCAGCAATAAAAAATTACAAACTCTCTCCTTATTCAACTTCCCTCAGGTTCTCTAATCCCCCGCTGGCTGCAAGAGAAAAAAGAAAAAACTGACAAACATTAAAAATAATTTCTTAGTTAATAATTTCAGCCCTTTCTAGGGCTTGCTCAGCCCTTTATCAGCCTTGTAGTTTTCTTGATCAATCGTGCTCTTTTATGGGTAGAGAATCAGAACTGAGTGTGACAGCTGCCATGAAAACTCGGCACTGACTCTTATAAGTCTCTTGGCTAATCAATGCACTTGCTCATCCGTAACTACAGTAACTACGAGATAGTTATTACAGCCGTAGCTGACATTATTGCACATAACAGATTCCAGTGAAAAAATGATAGTTTCTAATCACTATCTCCAAGCTAGTTCCTCCAACCAATAATTTCCTTTCCTTTCTAACTTTGTCCAGGCTACTTTGTTTTAGTTAAACCTTTGCAAGAGCCTTGCTAAAGCTTAACTTAGCCTGAAAAATCCAACCAAAGCCAAAACCAAACAATAAAATTACAAAATACTTCTTATCCGGCTTCCCTCGGAGCCTTAGGTTGATAAACTAGCTATTGAAGGTAGAGAGAAAGGAGCATAGGAATTTGATGGTTTTAATTATTCTGAATAAAATCAAAGGCTTAATAAAATTAGATAAAATAAGTTTCTCCTATATTAGAATTCAAAAGATTAAAGATTAGAACGAAATAATTTAAGAAGAAGGCTAGGTGGCAAAGTTAAATTTTTAGTTTTTCTTTTTAACTTGTTTATTATGCAGCTATTAACATATGCAAAAGAAGTTATTCAAAAGGCCCCCCCAGTAATGAGGAAGGACTATAAAGACATAAATCGCTCAAAAAAAAGATTGCTTTGGAATAGATTGGAAGATTTTTGGCAGATTCAAGCTTAGGAAATGGTAAAAGGGAATAGGTGTAGTGGATATAAAGACTTGTAGTTGGTGGAATCTGTTTTGCAAGTTTTATAGAGGAAGTAAAGAAAGGCCATCTGTTTGTTGCAAACTATCATTATGCTTATCGTGGAGTTGTATAATTTTGCCAGAGCAAACCAAGCTGTATGGTTCAGGCACTAGTGAGAAAGGTTAGAAGGTAATGAAACATATAGAATGATAGGATGCTGGTTAATTATTTTGCAAGTTCATTATATCAGGAGCAAGCAAACAATGGAGGTATGGAAGATGCCAGACACAAGGATGAAGATTTGAGTACGAGGAATTGGTTAGGAATTGAGGGTGTAAGTGTCTGTAAGCTCTGTGAAGTGTCTGATGTAGGTCAATGTTGTGTGTATGGGTTTGGGAAAGTGAGTGTCTATTTGTAATCAAAGTTCAATGGTCTGGTAAATATCAGGTAAGTAGTGGTCTGGTAACCTATCCAGTTTGTTGGGTAAGGGTCTGTTAAGTGTCTGTTTGTAGGAGCATCTTGGTCAAGTTTCAGCAGGAGCAATTGTTAAGGAAGGAAGCATGATTAAAGGATAGATTTTGAAAAAACTCAGGAAAGGTAGAGCTGAGGAAGGCATAAAAAAGATAGGAAAACGAGTATTTTCAGCATTGAATCCAACAAAATCTAGGGAAAATATAGCCTAATGTTAGAAAGTGATATAGTAAATAATTAACTATAGTTCATGTTATTTGATTTTTATTTTAAGAAAAGGGTGTAGAAAGTAAAAGGTAAGATTTAGTTTGTAAAAATGGTATTCCTCTGCCAAAAGAGAGGGCTTTATAAGAAAATAAACTTTGAAAAAAAAGAAGAATAATAAGAATAAGAAAGAATAAGAAGAATATAAGAATAAGAAGAATAATAAGAAAAGAATATAATAATAAGAAAAAGAATAATATAAGAAGAAAAAGAATAATAATAAGAAAAGAAGATAAGAAGATAAAAGAAAAGAAGAAGAATAGAGAATAAGAGATAATAAGAAGAATAAGAGAATAAGAAGAATAAGAAGAATAAGCAGAATAATAAGAATAAGAAGAATAAAAAGAATAAGAACAGTAAAAAGAATAGAAGAATAGAAGAATAAGAGAATAATGAGAATAAGAAGAATAAAAAGAAAAGGATGAATACGAAGAATTAGAAGAATTTAAAAAATATAAAGAATAAAAAGAATTAGAAGAAATAGAATAATTAAAAGAATATGAAGAATAAAAAGAATTAGAAGAATTAGAAGAATATAAAAAATAGAAGAATTATAAGAATTAAGAGAATTATAAGAATTAGTAGAATTAGAAGATATGAGGAATAAGAAAAATAATAAAAATAAAAAGAATAAGAAGAATAAGAAAAAATATAAAATAAAAAGAATAACAATAATAACAAGAATTACAAGAATAAGAAAAAAGAAGAATAGAAGAATAAACAGATTAAGAAGAAAATGAAGAATAAAAAGAATAAAATGAATAATAAGAAAAAGAACTATAAGAAAAATAAGAAGAGTAATAAGAAAAAAAATAATTAGAAGAATAAGATGAATATGAAGAATAAGAATAATAAGCATAATAAGAACAAAAATAAGAATAAGATGAATTAGGAGTATAAAAAGAAAATGAACAATAAGAAGAATAAGAAGATTAAAAAGAATAAGAATAATAAGAATAATAAGAAGAATAAGAAGAATAAGAAGAATATGAAGAATAAGAAGTATATGAAGAATAAGAAGAATATGATAAGAAGAATAAAAAGAATAAAAAGAATAAGAAGAATAAGAAGAATAAGAAGAATAAGAAGAATAAGAAGAATAAGAAGAATAAGAAGAATAAGAAGAATAAGAAGAATAAGAAGAATAAGAAGAATAAGAAGAATAAAGAATAAGAAGAATAAGAAGAATAAGAAGAATAAGAAGAATAAGAAGAATAAGAATAAGAAGAATAAGAAGAATAAGAATAGAAGAAAATAAAAATAAGAAAAATAAGAAAAATAAGAAGAATAAGAAGAATAAAAAAGATTATGAAGAATAGTAATAATAAGAAGAATAAGAGGATAAAGAAGAATGAGAAGAATAGAAAGAATAAGAATAAAAAAAATACTAAAAGAATAAAAGAATAAAAGAATAAAAGAATAAAAGAATAAGAAGAATAAGAAGATTAAGGAGAATAATAAGAATAAGAATTATATGATAAAAAGTATAATAAGAACAAGAAGAATAATAAGAATGGGAAGAACAAGAAGAATAAGAAGAATAAGAAGAATAAGAAGAATAATAAGAATAAGAAGAATAAGAAGAATAAGAAGAATAAGAAGAATAAGAATAATAATAATAATAATAAGAATAATAAGATTAAAAATAATAGGAAGAATAATTAAAATAATAAGAATAAGAATTATAAGAATAATAAGAAAAGTAATAAGAATAAGAAGAATATGAATAATAAGAAGAATAAGAAAAATAAAGAATAAGAAGAATAATATGTTTAAGAAGGATAGGAAGAATAAGAAATATAATAAAAATAATAAGAATAAGAAGTATAGACAAATAAGCAAAGTAATAGAAGAAAAATAAGACGAATAGGAAGAATAAAAAGAATAGGATGAATAATAAGAATAAGAAGAGTAAGAATAATAAGAAGAATAAAAAGAATAGGAGAATAAGAATATAAGAAGAGTAAGAAGAATAAAAAGAATAGGAGAAATAAGAATAATAAGAAGAATAAGAGAATAATAAAAAAGAATGAAGAAGAATAAGAAGAAGAAAAACAATAAAAATAAAAAGAAGAATAAAAGAATAATAAGAATAAGAAGATTAACCTGAATAGTAGAATAAAAAGAATCAGAAAATAAGAAGAATAAGAAGAAAAAATAAGAATAAGATGAATAAGAATAAAAATGAAGAAAAAAAGATATAAATAATAAAAACAAAAAGAATAGAAGAATAATAAGAATAATAAGAATAAGAAGAATATGAAGATATGGACAATAAGAAAAATAGAAAGAATAATAAAAAAAAAGAATATAATAATAAAAAGATTATAAAAGATTTAAAATATAAGAACAATAAAAAGATTAATAAGAATAAAAATGAAAACAAGAATAAGAAGAATAAAAAGAATAGAAGGATTAAAAGAATAAGATGTATAAAAAGAATAAGAAGAATAAGAATATATAAATAATAATAAGAATACGATGAATATGAAGAATAAGAAGAATTAGAAGAATTAGAAGAATAAGAAGAATAAGAAGAATAAGAAGAATAAGAAGATAAGAAGAATAAGAAAAATAAGAAAAAATAAGAAAAATAAAAAGAATAAGAAATATAAGGATTATAAGAAGAATAAAAAAAAGAAGAATAATAACAATAAGAATAATAAAAAAGAATTAGAAGAATATGAAGAATAAGAATAATATGAAGAATAAGAATAATATGAAGAATAAGAAGAATAATCTTTTTTTAATTTTCTTATTTTTTTTTATTCTTATTCTTCCTATTCTATTTAATGTCTTTATACTTTTATTCAACTTATACTTCTTATTTATCTTATTCTTATTATTCATCTTATTTTCTTTTTTTTCTTATTCTTCTTTTTCTTATAATTCTTTTTATTCTTCTTATTATTTATACTTCTTATTCTTCTTATTCTTCATATTCTTCTTTTCTTCATATTCTTCTTGTTCTTTTTTTATTCTTATTCTTTTTATTCATCTTATTCTAGTTATTCTTATTATTCAACTTTTTCTTTGTATTCTACTTATTTTTTTTATTTTTCTTATAGTTTTATTCTTCTTATACTTGTTTTATTCTTATTTATATTCTTATACATTTTTTTTCTTTTTATTCTTCTTATTTTTCTTATTCTTCTTATTTTTCTTATTGTTCTTATTCTTATTTTTCTTATTCTTCTTATTTTTCTTATTGTTCTTATTCTTATTTTTCTTTTTATTCTTCTTATTCTACTTATTCTTCTTATTCTCCTTATTCATATTATTTTATTATTCTTAATTCAACTTATTCTTCCTATTCTACTTATTCTGTTTATTTTTCTTATTCTTTTTTTCTTCTTATTCTCCTCAATCTTATTTTATTCTTATTTATCTTTTTATTCTTTTTATTCTTCTTATTTTTTTATTCTTCTTATTATTCTATTTCTACTTATTCATCTTATTTTTCTTATTCTTCTTATTCTTCTTATTCTTTTTATTCTTTTTATTCTTCTCATTCTTCTTATTCTATTTATTCTTCTTATTCTTCTAAATTTTTCATTTTCTTACTATTCTAATTATTTTTTTATTCTTTTTTTATTGTTAATTTTTTTAATCTTTTTAATTTTCTTATACCACTTATTCTTCTTTTTTTGTTATTCTAGTTATTCTTCTTATTCTTAGTATTCTTCTTATTCTTTTTATTCTTCTTATTTTTATTATTCTTCTTTTTCTTTTTATTCTCCTTATTCATCATATTCTAATTAATCTATTATTCAACTTAATCTTATTATACATCAATTTCTAGCTTTTTGTCACCTTTTTTGGATTCTTGAATGCTTTATCGCCAATGCTATATCTGGCTTTCATATATCTCACCCAAAGACTATCACTTTTATTATTTTTTAAACTCTGCCAATTTTTACAAGCACAAGCTTGGCTATATCATTCCTGGATGCTAATCTTATGCCTTTCCTTTGAATATTATCATCTATAGAAATCCCCTTTGAAAGAAGTTTCCACTTGAATACATTCAATTTTTTGTGGGAGCACATTTGTCCATGCTCTTTCAAAAATATATTGTGGAGGTTTTTAATTCTAATAAGTTCTTTAGCACTTTTTAGCACAAAATTTCTTAGTGGGTTTCAGGGACTATTTCCACCCATAGCTTTTTAATATCGCATGTTTCTCCATAATGATTTGCTGCTTATACATCAGCTTCCAGCTTTTTGTCACCTTTTTTGGATTCTTGAATGCTTTATCACCAAAGCTATATCTGGATTTCATATATGTCACCCAAAGACTATCACTTTTATTATTTTTTAAACTCCGCCAATTTTTACAAGCACAAGCTTTGGCTATATCATTTAATGTATAGAAACTTAAACCTCCTTCCTCCATCGAAAACCAATGCTCTCCCCATCTTTTCCAATGAATTTTATTTTTTCCTTCCCTTTTACCCCATAAAAAATTAGACATTTCTTTTTCAAGCTTTGTAAACATGTTTTTTGGAGGTTGTAAAGTCATTAAAGTATATGCTAGTGTTCCTTGTAGCACATGCGTGATTAAAGTAAATTTTCCTGCCATATTTAGTAGGTCTTCTTTCCAACCAACAATTTTTCGTCTCAACTTTTCAACAAAACCTACTAAATACTCCTCCTTCAACCTTCCCTGATAAATCAGGCAACTTAAGTAGCTTAGAGCTCCTTTTTTTATTGTGAAACCCATGAGATTTTTTATTTTTATGGCTATGTTTTCAGGCATGTTTTTTGCAATTATAACTTGCCATTTATTTATATTTAACACTTGCCTCGATTCTTCCTCCAAATTCTGTAGTAACTTCATTAAATTTCTCATGGATCTGCTACTTGCATTTGAGAAGATAAAAATATTATCTGCATACGCCAAGCAGCTCATAGTTGGTGTGCTCCTTGGCTGTTTATATGTAATGATTTTTCCTTCTCTCATATCCTTTTTTAGATTTACTATAAAGAGTTCCAGATAAATATTAAATAAAGATGGCGAGAGAGGGTCCCCTTGTCTAAGCCCTCTTGTAGGTTTAAATTCTTCACTAGATTAATTAGGCTAGCGAAGAATTCACCCATGATCATCTATGCACTAGAAATACATCTATGCATTAGGTCTATCCATAATTCCGAAAAACTCATCTTTCTCATTAAAAACATAAAATATCTCATTCAACTCTATCGAGTGCTTTGGACAAGTCTAGTTTTAATATTACATTATGCCCTCTTGCTTCGGCTCCTATTTCCTTGATCATTTCTGAAGCTGATTTTAATATTCTCCATTATCAATATATCCTCTACAAAACTAGTTTGTTCAACATATATGATAGAGGGGAGAATTTTACTGAACCTGCCCTATAGTAATTTAGCTAGAATCTTATAAATAGAATTACATAGGCTAATTGGCCTATAATCTTCTCCTGTCTGTGGATTAGCCTTCTTAGGAATCAGTACAATGTAAGAATTCACCCATGCTTTTGTAATCTCCGCGCTAGCAAAGATACTAGCAATAGCCGCTATCAGCTCTTTTTTAATAAAAAGCAAACTACGGTAAAAAAAACCATTATTCCACCCATCTGGACCTGCCGTGCTATCTTTGTTCACACTAAACACTACCTCATTTACCTCTTCCTCTATGGGGAGTTCTTCCAATTTTTTTTTATCTTCATCTGAGACCTTCCTCTCAATATACTGCATTAATGAGGCCTTTCTAGGTGTGTTCGCACTGCATAACTGATTTTTATAATGCTTTTCTAGTTCATTTTTTATTTCCTCTTCCTTTTCTAACCATTGCCCATTTGCTAATTTTAAACCTTTTATTCTTTGTTTAACCCTTCTTATTTTTTCCATAGCATTGAAATATGTTGTATTTTTGTCTCCGTCTTTTAGCTACTTAACTCTGGCTCTCTACTTCCAAAAGTTTTCTTCCATGTGCATTTCGAGCCTCAATTGTGCTCTCGCATTACTTAATTCAATTCTAGAGACATCATATTGCCTCTCCTCATATTCTATTTCAAGCTTCTCAACCTTCTGTTAAGCTTCTAGAATATTTTTATTAATATTTCCAAAAATCTTCTTATTCCATTTAACAAGTAAGAATCACAATGTTCGAAGTATTTTTGCCAGGATTTTATAGGATTACCCAAAGCTGGTTTTTCCCATGGTTTCTTTTACTATGGCATTAAAACCCTTATGCAATCCCCACATGTTTTGAAATTTGAACCCATCATTTTTCCATTACTTACCTCAAATGCCATAAGGAGCGGGCTATGGTCCCAGTAGGTTCTACTTAAATATTTGATTTTAATTCCTCCCATCTTGTCCATCAATTGTGTGTTAAGTAGAACGCAATCCAACCTGGACCATATTGCTCCCCTCCTCTTCCAATTATTGTACCATGTAAAATTTGACCCAAGAAAGTCCGCCTCCATTAAATTTGCTCTAGCAATTGCCTCGTTGAACTGATCTAAGGCTATCTGGTCAGGAGCTCTACTACCCCTTTTTTCACTAGGATTTCTAATCACATTGAAATCTCCTCCAATAATCCAAGAAGTTTTCTTTGCGACTAGATCATCCATTGCTTTCCATAACAATTTTTTATCTTCTCTAGCATTGCTAGCGTACACCGCTGAAATGATTGAATCTGATTTATCTAATATGAAGCTGATAATTTTCTTAACTTCTGCAACTATTTCAACTTTCATTGACTTATTCCACATGACCCATATCTTACCATTCAGGTTCGAATAGGCCCGATAGAAGCCAATCAAATTCTTATATTTTTTTATTTATTCTTTTATTACCATTGGTTCGGCTAAGATTAGAATATTAATTTTGTGTATTTTAATTAGCCCTTTAATTCTTTTAAACATATCTATGTAAATCTTGTTTGTGCTCTAGTGATGCATTTCAAATCATACTTAATATTTAAATATTTTTTCCTATTTCTAGAAGCTTTACTTGAGCTAGGTGGTGCCTGCACTTTTCCTAGTTTTAATTTTTCCAGGCTTTTCTCCATTCTTCTTAGTTCTTCAATTGGGCATGCTCTTTTCTGTGGGATGAATCGGAGCATATTATGTTCATTTAAATCATCCTGAGGTAGATAAGAGATGTGCCTCACTTAACTTTAACCTTTCTTATATACGACTAGCTTTTTGCCTATGAGTCCTCCTCAGAGAGAAGATCATCATCCCCCCAATTATATTTCTTTATTTTTTTAATTTTTTCTGCCCCTCTTATTTTCTTCCTCCTCCTTCCTCCAACCCCGACATTGCTATTTATAACCATCCCTTCTGCCCCTATTCCTTCTTTCATCTTTGCTGTTTTGGCAAGCCATTCCCTAATGCCTTCCAATCTCTATCCCTTCCATCTCTTTTACTACCATTACCTCTTCATCTTTCTCTCCCTCCCTACCCTCCTCCCTTCTCATCATTTTCTTTTCCAGCAGATGCTATTTCTATTACCTCCAATGCCTCTTCTAAACTATCTTCATCCCTCTCTCTAACACTCCCAGCTACCTATAAGCCCTGCCCTACCTTCCTTCTGCCCCTTTCTCATTGTGACTCTTCCCTCTTCAACACTCTCCTCTCTATCCAAATTTATAGCTCCTTCCTCTTCTCTCTGCCCCCTCTTCACCCATAGCCTGCTTCTACCTTTCCCCTCATTAAATCCATCTCTTCTCATCCCTCTTTCCACCATACATTTGTTATTCCATGCCCATTTTAAGGCAGTTTGTGCAATAACTTGGCATGAATTCTAGAATAACCTTCTACTATAATTCATTTGTATAGTTACTACCAATGCATATTCTATTCGGCGGAAGATTTTTAAGACTTATTTCAATGCAAATCTTGGCCCAGCTTGGTCTAGTCATGCATTTCGTGGCTTCATCATCCAGCCAGGGTTTGCCTAAACAAAAGCTGATTGAGTATAGAGGAAGCTTATAAAAAATGAAGAGGGTGGTTCGGTAAATTAAACCATACTAGGGCATGTGTAGGTTCTTCCTGAGGAGTGAAGCTTGGTGACCCATTGAAGACACGCATATGGTACCCCTTGATTGTCCACTATCCTCTAAGCCATATTCGGACAAAGTCTTCTTCCTCCTTGAAATGGATGAAGATGTGCTTCCCATCAAACCAAGCCATACTTATCGCTTCCTCCATTTTTAATGAAGCCAGAAATCATGAATATCTTTGAATATGGGTCGGCCATGGAAAAACTTCCCAATAAGCATTAGCTTAAATGCATCAACAAGCTTTGTTAGTTCCTCAATCAAAAAAATTATAGAAGGCTCACCATTTTTCATGTCAAACTTCCGAAAAACTAGGTCAGTTTCATTAAATAGTGATGAAAATTATTTTTTGTTAAAGAGTAAACCAGATTTCCCAATTTTAGCTTAAAAATTGAGCTTCTTCACTCAACAATGGCTATTTATCTCTCTAGAAAGTGAATTTTCTCTCTCTAGAAAGCGAAAAATCTTTCTTAGCATGCGATATAATAGATGAAATAATATATTATGCTGCTATATTTATTTAATTTTGCTTAGAAGGGTATAAAAGGCCAAAGGGTAGTATATTAGCTTTGTTAGTTCCTCATTCAAAAGCCATTATATTCTTATTCTTCTTATTCTTCTTATTTTTATTATTCATCTTATTCTTTTTTTCGTGTTATTCTTGTTATTCTTATTATTCTTATATTTTTATCATTTTTATTATTCTTATTATTCTTATTCTTCTTATTATTTTTTTCAAGGTTTGTTTTATTAATTATAATAGCCCTCTCTTTTGGAGGAGGAATGTCATTTTTACAAGCTAATATACTACCCCTTGCCCTTTTACACCTTTTAAAGCAAAATTAAATAATATAGCATGCATAATATCCTGCTTTATCTATTATATCATATGCTAGGAAAGATTATTCATCTAACTTTGATTCCATAGGATTCTTCTAGTCTCAACTTCTATACATTCTAACAAAATTAAAAATATACTTGAGCCTTTCTTCCTATCTATCTTTTATAAGCTTCTACTTGAACTTTCTATTTGAGCATTCTGCTTGAACTTTCTATTCGAGCATTCTGCTTGATCTTCTATTCGAGCATTCTGCTTGAGCTTTCTGTTTGAGCATTCTGCCTACTAGACATCACTAAGCTAATTTGCATCAGTATCTTCTGTTGCAACTTTAGGTAAACTTCTTCTAATTTCTATTTATATCTTTGTCCACTTGTTCAACTCTTATCTTTAGCTAAACATCCTTACTGTTGCCTTGGTTTGCTCCTTTTAGTTTCTCCCTACCTCTTTATGCACTTGTACAGCATCTGCCTTCCTTCTTTATGTATCACCTACACAAACCATAGATCAACAACAAACAGCCAATACATTGTTTTCCTTGTTGCTACCTATCTTCCTTTTATGGTCCTCTTTCTTATTGTTTCTTGTCTGCCTATAAAAGGTAGTTAATATCAGTAAGCTAGCTACGACATGTTGTTATTATTATTGTGCTCCTTCTAGTTCATGCCATGCTTTCTACTACTTCCAGAGCTCCTTCTATTTCATCCTTTTTAACTATTTTAGACAACCAGATAAATAAACATTAAAACTACCATCACAATCTACAGCAGTCTTCTTTCTGCTTCTGTCTATATGTCTTTATCTTCCAAAACTCTACTAGCTGGACCAGCTTCACTTTGTTTCTATTATGTCACTTGCTCTATCAGAAAAAGTAACCAAACAAACATATATACATCCATCACCCCCTCTTCCTTATTGCTGCCTTTCTATCAGTAGCATGATTCACCCCCATCACATGCAATCACCCCAAATTCTAACAAACAAACCCTCAATTACATGACGATATTTCTATTAGTAGCACCTTAACATTTACTCCATGACATTAACAAAAAAACACAACCTATCGAAATACATCCATAAGAATTAATATAAATCTAATATTTTCAGTAATCCCTTACAAGGGCCCATAAAAGTACACGATATATAAATTTCCCCTTATCCTGATTAAGCATCCCACAGGACCAGGATACTATAATCATTTCACCTACAAACTATGGGTTTATCTTATAGAGTATCATTTGAAAGATAATTGATGCTGCTACAATTGGTGGCCCTTGTAAGGGATGTACAGTATGCTACAAAAAAATAATATGCAACCTTTCAAGTTAGTTAATTTATTACAAATTATGGTGAGATTTTAGATAACTTCTGTGTTAATAAATGGTTTTTATGGAGGTTCAAACTGCTCTCCTAAATATAGGATATTCTATTTCATCTAGTTTAAGTAAACCTATATATTTAGCAGGCATGTTTTGCACATCGAAGTCCCGGTTTCCTAATTTTTTACCTTTTTAGCTTGCATATGAGTTTCTTGGTTCACTTCTCCATATATGTGCATTATACTTTAGTTTAAATAATGTACCAGTTGTATGATTTCTTCTATGACCTTTAATAATACCTACTAACAAAAGTGAATCCGTTTGTATTTGAATATTTTTTATTTTATTATCTTTGCATATCTTTAAGGTAGACAAAAGGGCCCATATTTCAGACTGCATAAAAGTATTAGCTTTCAATTTTCTTGTGAATGCCCAAATCATCTTGCCATTGGAGTCTCTAAGAATTTCTCCACCTTCTGTTGTGCCTATTTCTCTTTTAAAGCTACTGTCTGTATTAAGTGCCAAATAAACATTTGGAGGTTTATTCCAATGTATACTCATAAAGCTTGATTTGGGCTTTTGAAACCTTAGATCGCACCTATCTATATATTCTTTATTTTCTAAGTAAATTATATTCTTTAAAGGGTAAACTTTTGAAATGATTTTTAGTTCTTTTTTTATCTCACATACTATATCTTCTGCATTCATTTCAATACCCTCATATCTATTTTTGTTTTTGGCTTTCCAAATACACCATATTATCAAAGGTGGGATGATATTTTTGAGCCATTTATGTACTGATTTAAGATTTGTCCCCTTCATCCATTTCTGAATTCTTTTTTTGAGAGTTTAGTTTTTATACTTTAAACTCATTTCTATTTCAAATTTTTTTCATATTTTTGAAGATTTTTTACCTTGTGACAATATGTGATCTGAGGTTTCTATTCTCATTTTGCAGCAATCACATTTAGTGCTTAGATTTATGCCTTTTTTTGTATTCAAGTATCTAGTGGAATAATATTTTATATAGATTTCCATAACAATAAATGTATTTTAAGTGAATTATTATTGTTCAAACACCATTCAAATTAATCCCGTGGGGGTTACTCCTAATTAGGTTCTTGTCTAATTTTAAGAAAAATGAGCCTTCCATGTTTAACTTCCATTTCCAACCATACTTAGTAAACACAAAGTGGTTATCCACTATTTCTTTTTGCTTTAAAGTTTGTTTCCACATCTGTGATTCATTGCTGATCTTTTTTATCCCATTATTGTCACTGTTAACTAGATATTTTGCTCTCATGTATGATGCCCTAAGATTATTATTCTCTTTTAATCTCCACCATCTCTTACAGGCCCATGCTTCAACTATCTTTTCTAGATTGATAAATCCAAGACCCACTATTTCTTTTGGAAAGCAAAGATCTTTCCATTTAATCCAATAAAAATTCAGTCTACCATTCTTCTTTCCCCAAAAAAAATTCGCAAGTTCTCCTTCTATTTTTTTTATGAAAAATTTAGGTAGTTGCATAACAATTAGATTGTGCACTAGTATAATTTGAAGTACATGTGTTATGAGTGTAATTCTTTCACTCATATCCAACGATTCAATTTTCCAGCCCACAATTTTGTGCCTAAGCTTAACAAGTAAAAAATCTAGGTGCTCTAATTTAATTTTGCCTTCATATAATGGACACCCAAGATAAGAGAGAGATCCTTTTATGTGAGAGAAACCCATGTTCTCTCTATCTTATGTACTAGGCTGGGATGAGCTTTCTTTGATATTTTAAATTGACACTTATTTCTATTTAACACTAGACCCATTTTTTTTCCATTGTTTTAAAAATTTTCATTAGAAAATTTATGGATCTATTATTACCATTGGTGAATAGAATGATGTCTTCTGCATATGCTTGATGACTAATTTGAAGAGTGTCTCTATATTTCCTAAAAGTGTATATGTCCCCTTTATTTATTTTGATTTTCAAGTTCACTATAAATAATTCCAAATATTATTACCGGGTGGGGTTTAAACTCTTTCCCCTTTTCCCCATTTATAATAGTCTTGAACCAAGTACTAGAAATGCATCTAAAAATTAAATATATCCATGCTTCTATGGAATCCATTTTTCTCATGGTAAAGATTAAACCTGCCAATCTACTCTATCGAAGGCTTTCGATAGGTCTAATTTGAAAATTACATTATGCCCTCTAGATTTGGAAGATTACTCTTTCATGAGCACTTAAGCCTGCCATATATTTTCCATGATCAATCTATTTTTTAGAAAGATGGATACTTCATTTGAAATACCTTTAGGAAGAATCAGTCATAGTCTATTTTGCATCAGTTTTGCCAGTATTTTATATATTGAATTGGATATGCTGATGGGTCGGTAGTCCTCTCCTTTTTGTAGTTTTTTTTGGGAATAAGGACTATATGAGTTAGCACCCACTTTTTTTTTAATTTCTGCTCAGCAGATGAACCAATGACTGCCATGAATAATATTTTGTTTAATTATATCCCACAAGCTTGGAAAAACATGGAATTCTAGTCATCTAGGCTAGTTATGCTATCCTTATCCAAGCTATAGATTGTGTCTTTGATCTCTTTCTCTTCTGGGAATTCCATTTCGCTTATTATTATCTTCATAATTAATTTTATTATTTTGTTTTGAAAAAATTTATGCCCTTTTATTCTATTATTATCGCATAGTAATGTTCTATATATGCCTTCAAGAGTATCTTTAATTTATATCTTATTTTCTATCCATATTCCTTCGTTGTTTTTTATTCCATTTCTCTATTGTTTTTGAATCTTGATTTTCGAAACCAGCGGAAAAAATTTCGTGTTTGGTCTTTCTCTTTTAACCATTTTACTTTTACTCTCTATTTCCAATAAATTTCTTCAATATGTAATTTTAGTTTAAGTTCACTTCTGTGTCTTATTAAGCTCGCAAAGATTGCTTATGCTATGAGATCCATCATATTCTTGTTCCAGGTTATCAAATTTCTATTCTATTTCTATAATACTCCTTGTTGATAATCACAAACTTATTTTTATTCTAGTTAATTAAACATGATTTCAACCTATCTAATTTAACAGTGAGGATCTGATCCGGATTACCCTTTACTGCTACAACCAAGACTCTTTCAACCGTGTCTTGGATGTCATAATGGAGGCACCACATATTCTAAAAATTAAATGCTGTGTTTTTATTTTTATTTTTGTAATGGGATATAAAAGAGGGTTATGATTTGAAGAGGTTCTGTTCAGATGTTTGACACCTATATTTCCAAATGAATCTAGCCACTTAGAGTTGAAGAGGACTCTATCCAGTCTAGACCAGATAGCTCCTTTCTTTTTATGGTTGGTTGTCCATGTAAAATTTAAAGCCTAAAAAGTTAGCTTCTAGTAAATTACATCTAGTGAATACTTCATTGAATCGATCACTAGCTTGTAAATTTATAGTTCTGTTGCCTTTTTTTTCTAATGCATTTCTAATAGTATTAAATTCTCCTCCTATTATCCAGGGTGTGTTTTTGAGTGCTATATGCTTATGATTTTTTTAGAGGTTCCTTCTTTTTATTTAAAGTTACGAGCATAAACTACTAATATGGTTATCAGTTTACTTTTATTTAGGCTGAGATTTATTAATTATTCATATTCCTCCATATTTGTGAAATCCAAATAATCTTTCCAAATCACCGATATTTTACTAGCTTTATTAGACAATGCAATCGTGAAACCTAGCTTATTATTATAATCTTCCAGTTGTTTTTATCTAAATTAGTTCCTCTAACATTAATAGTGAAATTTTATTTAGTCTTATCATTTTTTTAAGATGTTTAAGGGTGTGGAGTTGGCTATTCCCCGAATATTCTAGAATAAATATCTAAACATTATTTGAGAATTTTAGTTGAGCTCATGTTTTACACTTTGTTCCATAGGGTTTATTTAAATATTTTTTTTTTGTGTTTCTTATCTTTATTGTGAGATTTGGGCTTTGAATTATTTAGACATTTCCTCCTTGTCAATAATAGGCAATTTCAGACATATAATTTTCAATTCATCTAAGGCGCATTCCCTATTAACTATTTCTGATCTCTTCTTTTTAATATCTATGTCATCTTTAGACTGAGTAGGGTAATTTATTTATGTAGTTGTAAAAATATCATTGCAGCCTTTAATATCTTCAACAAAACCAACTTCAGAACTAGAACACCACCCTTATGTGTCTTCTAAATTTGTATTCTTTTTAGGTTTTCAAGTTCTATGGACCAAATCTTTAATTTTATCTATCATAATTCTAATTTTCTTTACTTTTCCTTTGTTTTTATCTTGGACATAATTACTATTGGTAGGTTCTGTTTATAGAGGAAGAGATTATGTTAGTGTAGAAGTTTCAAATATGCCCTCCTCAATAATTTTTTCTTGCTTGTTTATGGGGCTATAAACCAATTTTTTTTATTTTTTACCAGGGTTCTTATCCCTGGACTTAGCCATACATTCCTCTATTGAGTGTCCACTTTTTAAGATTTTCCCATAGTAGCTAGGAAGTTATTCAAATGATGATGGACTGCTAGTAACATTTCTCTTCATTCTGCACAATCTAGATCCTTTGTGGGATAGGAATATTTAGATTGACTTCAATGCAAACCCTGGCCACACTTGACATAGTAAGAGTGACAGTAGCCCCATCCATTAGTAGAAGATTACAAATAAGCTTCTTCATATTCTTCTTATTCTTCTTATTAATCTTATTCTTTTTAGTATTCTTTTTCTTCTTATTCTTATTATTCTTTTTTTCATTTTATTCTTTTTTTCTTCTTATTTTATTAGTCTTCTTATTTTTCTTATTCTTCTTATTCTACGTATTCTTCTTATTCTTCTTATTTTTTTATTCTTCTTATTATTTTTTATTCTTCTTATTCTTCTTATTCCATCTTATTCTACTTATTCTTCTTTTTCATGTATATTCTTATTATACTTCTTATTTTTTTATACTTATTAATCTTCTTATTCTTGTTATGCTTCTTAATCTTATTATTCTTATTATTCTTCGTTAGTTAATTATTATTATTTTAATTATTATTATTCTTATTCTTCATATTCTTCTTTTTATTCTTTTTCTTATTTTTCTTATTATTTCTTTCTTATTCTTCTTATTCTTCTTATTCTTCTTATTCTGTCTTATTCTTCTTTATCTTTTTATTCTTCTACTCTTCTTATTCTTCTTTTAGTTCTTATTTTTGTTATTCTTTTATTCTTCTTATTCCTTTTATTCTTTTATTTTTATTATTCTTCTTATATTTTTATTCTTCCATTTAATCTTAATGTTCTTATTTTTATTATTCTTGGTATTCTTAGTATTATCTTATGCTTATGTATCTTCTTATTCATCTTATTTATCTTATTCTTTTTATTCTTTTTATTCTTCTTATTCTGTCTTATTCTTTTTATTCTTCTTATTCTTCTAATTTTACTTATTCTTCTAATTTACTTATTCTTCTTTTTAATGTTATTCTTATTATTCTTCTTATTTTTTATACTTATTAATCTTCTTATTCTTGTTATGCTTCTTAATCTTATTATTCTTCGTTAGTTATTATTATTATTTTATTTATTATTATTCTTTTTATTATTCTTATTCTTCATATTCTTTTTTTATTCTTTTTCTTATTTTCTTCTTTTTCCTTCTTATTCTTCTTATTCTTGTTATTCATGTTATTCTTCTTATTCTTCTTATTCTTCATATTCTACTTATTTTTCTTTTCTTATTTTTTTATTCTTTCTATTCTTCTTATTCACTTATTTTTTTTTTCTTATTAATCTTCTTGTTTTTTTTTATTTTTCTAATTAATCTTAATATTCTTATTTTTCTTATTCATGGTATTCTTAGTATTAATCTTATTCTTATTTATCTTCTTATTCTTTTATTCTTCTTATTTCTTCTTATTCTCTTATTCTTATTATTCTACTTATGAGTCTTATACTTTTTTTTCTTCTATAATCTTGTTTTTATACTTATTATTATTATTGTTCTTATTCTTTTATTTTCTTATATCATCTTATTATTTTTATTCTTCTTATTCTTCTTATTCTTAATATTCTTCTTATTCATCTTTATTCTTCTTATCATCTTATTCATCTTATTCTTTTTATTCTTCTTATTCTTCTTATTTTATATTATTATCTTCTTAGTTCTTCTTATTATTTATATTATTATTCTTCTTATTTTTCTTATTTTCTTATTCTTCTTATTCTTCTTATTCTTCTTATGCTTCGTATTATGTTATTCTTGGTATTCTTCTTATTCTTCTTATTTTCCTCATTCTTCGATTTCTTCTAAGTCTTTTTATTCTGCTTATTCTTCTCAGTCTTCTTTTCTTCATTGTTTCTAATACGTCTTATTCGTCTATTCTTGTTATTCATCTTATTCTTCTAATTCTTTTTTAATTATTATTAATTTTCTACTTCATCTGATCCTTCTTATGATTCTTATTCTAATTAATCTATTTAGTCTTCTTATTCTTCCTATTTATATTATTCCTCTATTCTCTTATTATTCTTTTTGAGTTATTCTTGTTGTAATTTTTTTTATTCTTATCTTTATATCCTTTTTATTCTACTTTATTCTTCATATTCTTATTATTCATCTTATTCTTCTAATTATTCTTATTCTTATTATTCTTCTTATTTTTCTTATTCTTCTTGCTCTTCTTAATCTTCTTATTCTTTTTATTCCTCTTATTCTTCTTATTCTTCATTTTTATTTTATTCTTTTTTATTCTTTTTATTCTTTTTATTGTTCATTTGACCTTTTTCTTTTTGCTTATTATTTTTTTAATCTTCTTATTCTTTATTTTCATCTTATTCTTCTTATTCTTCTTATTCTTCTTACACATCTTATTCGTCTTATTCTTCTTATTCTTATTATTCCTTCTTATTTTTTTTTATTCTTTTTATTCTTTTTATTCTTTTATTGTTTTTATTCTTTTTATTCTTTTTATTCTTTTATTCTTTTTATTCTTTTTATTCTTTTTATTCTTTTTATTCTTTTTATTCTTTTATTCTTTTATCCTTTTTATTCTTTTATTCTTTTTATTCTTTTTATTCTTCATGTTTCTCTTATTCTTTTTATCTTATGTTTTTTTGTATTTTTTCCTTTTCTTCTAATAATAATAATAATAATTATTATTATTATTATTATTATTATTACCACCACTATTCTTATTATTATTATTATTTTTGGTATTCATCTTATTTTTCTTATTCTTCTTATTTTTATTATTATTCTTATTTTTTTATTCTTCTTATTCTCTGCATGATTCTTATTTTTCTTATTCTTATTTTTCTTCTTTCTTTCTTCACATTCTTCTAATTCTTCTTGTTAGTATTATTATTCTTATTATTCTTATTCTTATGATTATTCATATTCTTATTAATATTCTTATTCTTCTTATTAATTTTGTTCATGGAATTATTCTTATTTTTCTTATTCTTCTCATTCTTCTTATTCTTCTAATTCTTCTTATTATTCATATTATTTTTATTCTTCTTATTCTACTTTTCTTTTTATTGTTCTTATACTTATTATTCATTTTATTCTTGTTATTATTCTTATTCTTCTAATTCTTATAATTTTTATAATTCTTCTTATACATCATATTCATTCTTTTCCATATTATTCTTCTTACTTTTATTATTCTTCTTTTTTTCTTATTCTTCTTTTTCTTGTTAATCTTATTTTTTTATTCATGTTCTTATTATTCTTATCTTCCTATCCTTTTTATTCTTCTATTCTTCTAATTCATATTATTCTTCTTATTCTTTTTATTCTTCCTATTCTTTTTATTCTTCTTATTCTTCTTATTCCTCCTATTATTCTTATTCTTCCTATTATTATTATTCTTTCTATCTTGTTATTTTTCCTATACTTCTTATTCTTCAAATTTTCCTTATTCTTTATATGCTTATTATTCTTGTTTTGTTATTATTCTTTATATTCTTCTTATTCATCTTATTCTTCTTATCTTTATAATATTATTATTCTTTTATTCTTTTTATTATTCTTATTCTTCTTATTCTTCTTATTTTTTTATATTTCTTATTCATCCTATTCTTATTAGTGTTATAAATTCTTCTAATTATTTTAATTTTTCTTTTTTTCTTATTCATCTTATTTTTTTATTCTTCTTATTCTTCTTATTTTTATTATTCTTTTTTTTCTTCTCATTCCTCTTATTTTTATTATTCTACTTATTCTTCTTTTTCATGTTATTATTGTTAATTTTTTTATTCTTATTTTCTTATCTACTTATCTATTTTAATCTGTTTATTCTTCTTGTTCTTATTATTCTTATTATTCTTATTATTCTTATTATTCTTATTATTCTTATTTTCTTATTCTTCTTATTCATCTTATTCTTCCTTTTATTCGTATTCTTTTTATACTTCTTATTCTTCTTATGCTTCTTATTCTTTTTATTCTTCTATTCTTCTTTTTATTCTTTTTATTCTTTGTTTCTTCTTTTATAATAAATCATTTTACTCTTTTATTCTTCTTATTCTTCTTATTCATCTTATTCTTCTTATTCTTCTTATACTTATTATTTTTCTTATTATTCTTATTCTTTTTATTCTTTTTATACTTCTTATCCATCTTATTCTTGTTATTTTTTTATTTATCTAATTTTTTTTAATTTTTGTTTTTCTTCTTATTCATTTTTTCTTCATTATCTTTTTATTCATCTTATATTACATATTCTTCTTATTCTTCTTATTTTTCTAATTCTTCTTATTTTTAATATTTTTCTTATTATTTTTCTTATTATTTTTCTTATTCTTTTTCTTTTTATTCTTCTTATTTTTATAATTCAACTTATTCTTCTTTTTTGGGATATTCTTATTTTTCTTATCATTTTATACTTTTTATTATTTTAATCTTCTTATTCATCTTATTCATCCTATTCTTCGTATTATTCTTATTCTTGTTTTTATTCGTATTCTTCTTATTCTTATTATTTTTCTTATCTTTATTTTCTTCTTATTCTTCTATTTATTCATTTTCTTCTTTTTTATAATTCTTCTTATTCTTCTTATTATTTTTATTCTTCTTATTCTTTTAATTCTTATTGTAATTATTATAATTAATATTATTATTCTTCTTATTCATCGCATTAGTTTATTTATGTAATTCTTCTTATTCTTTATATTTTTATTCTTCTTATTCAATTATTTTTCTTATTCAATTATTCTTTTTATTTTAATTTGTTTTATTATTACTAACCCTTTCTTTTGGCAGAGGAATACTATTTTTACAACCTACATTACCTGTGGCCCTCTTACACCCATCTTAACCTTAAACTTACTAGCTAGCATGTTGAAATTTAAAATTTTCTCAAATAAGCAATTATTCATGTTATAAATTAAACTAGAATAAGCTGGAGGCTATGGACTAGTTTATCTAATTTTCGGCCCATCTTTCCATTTAACTGTTTTCGGTCCATCTTTTCGGCCCATCTTTCATTTAATTCCATGTATTGCTCGGCCGTTTCTTGAGCTCAGCATCTATCCTCTCGTCGCCTCGTGTCTCAAGCCCTGTTATTCACATTATTCCCGAGTATTTTCCATCCGTCTTCCATCTTCTTTTATACGCTCCAGTACCTGCAATATACAAAGAAAACGAGCACGACTACAATATAACTTCTCTACCCTATTCCCCTTGTCCCTTGTTAAACATATACAACATTTATTAATCTATTCTTCGCTTCCATTCTCTTTGCCGCACCTTATAATGAGTGCTCTGTCTACCGAGCTGCAGCAAGACCTACAACTCTCTGCATAACTCTCAAAAAAATAAAAAAGTTCACTTAAATAAAAACCAGAATTATAACAGGTAAGACTACAAATAAGCCAACAAAAAATCCCTCTCCGAGTGCTTATAAGCTGTCCACTATTCTGTAATTCCTCTACGAGTGTTGAATACCCACAGGGCCGGGAGATCAGTTGAGAGTGTCTACCATAAATCAACTCAGGAAACAGCAAATAGAGCAGTGATAATCAACTTATAATTTATGTTCTTGTCAAGGGAAAAATAAATATAAAAACTGCATTATTTAACCTATTAAACAACTACAAAATTAACAATGTAGAGAAATAAAATCACCATCGACAGTTTGCTTACAACCTGCAATATAATACACCAAATAGAAACTTACGTGTACACAACCTACCAACCAAGACTCCATGCTGTAAACCACTTCGTATGATGCTACGCTGCTGAGGAAAAAAACTATTTCGTATAATCTAAACAACAAAATTTTATTTAGATTTAGCTCAGCCTCCACCCTTTATAACTCTAACATAAGAAAAAGCCATCTTATCTAATTTTACTAAACCTTTTAATTTTTTCGGCATAGAAACCTCATCGAATTCTATTTCTCCTTTTTCAGAGCCTATCCTCACAAGATTATCTGCTGGGGTGTTTGCCTCTCTATATATATGCATTATTGATGCATTTAATTCGCATTTAAGCTTCATTATTATTTCTAATTCTTCTTCATATTTCCAAAGAAAAATTCTTCCTATTACTAAGTTAAATAATAACATCAAGTCTACCTATATTTGAATATTTTTATATTCCAATTTTTTACATACATTTAAGCCTATACTTAACGCCCTAATTTCTGAATGCAGAGCCGAGTCTGATACACTAACCAAAGTGAAAGCTTTCATGACTGTGCCTTTATGATCCCTTATTAACCCACCTCCCCTTGCTATACCTGTATCCCTATTGAAACTTCCATCCGTGTTTAGGGAAAATTTTCCTTCAGGGGGCCTGGCCCAGCTATACTTTTTGCCCAATATTGTTTAATAGATTTTATATTAAGACTCCATTCCCTCTTCACTTTCTTATCTATAGCTAGTTTATCTACTATAATGGGTTTAATGTTTGATATATTACTTATTTCATGCTTAATTTCTTGTAATATATCTTTTGAGTTCATTCTTTTCCCTTCAAATCTACTCCTATTACGAGTTTTCCATAAACACCATATCACTACATGAGGTAAATTCTTATTGAGCCAATTTCTAGTAGGGTTAGTGGAAGTTGCTTTTTCCCTTTTTTAATTCTCTCTATTAGCCTCTCCTCTGTATTACTAATTTGTTCATATCCTTCAAGTTTCTTCCAAATTTCTACTGCAATTTTCCCTCTCGAGAATAGGTGGTCCATTGATTCCACTTCTGCAAAGCAGCATTCACCATCTGGACACTATTTTTATACCCTTTCTCTGCACATTGCTGTCCACCAGGTAAAGCATTTGATAATACTTGGCTAGCGAGCACATTTTTTGTGGGTGGCCTACTTTCCAGACCCCATTTAAATATGGTTGAGCAAGTTTTTTTTCCGTAATCAACTCCTTCCCCGATTTTAGTGTGAAATAACCTCTGCGGTGTGAGGGTTACATTTCCAACCACTCTTTTTAATATTGAGTGTGATTCTACTATCTCTTTTCTGTTTTTCCGAGCCTTCCAATTATTTGATACTACTTAAGCCTCTGGTTTATTTGTGTTAAATATTTTGCCTTCATAAATTTGCCCAGATGCTATATTCTCAATCAGCCTCCACCATCCTTTATAGTCCCAAGCAGTGGCTCCATATCCTATAAAGTGATATTCCTAACCTTCTTTCAGCTTTTGGATAACATATATCCCTCCAATTTTTCCAGTGAATTTTTTGCTTCCAATCTTTTTTGCCCCATAACAAATTTGACATATCTGATTCTAATTTATTCAAGAATTTCTTCGGAGGATGTATTACATATAAGATATTCCTAGTGTGCTTTGTAACACATGCGAGATTAATGTAATCCGTCCCCCAAACCCAAAAAGATCTTCCTTCCAACCTGCTATTTTCCTTCTGATTTTATCTTGTATTGGTGTTAAATATTTCTTTCTCAGTCTGCCTTCATATATTGGCCAACCTAAGTATGTTAAAGCTCCCTTATTATGTGTTAAGCCCATTATGTTTTTGATCTTATTTATCACTTTCTCTGTAGTCTTTTTAGCTAACATAAACTGACACTTCTTTTTATTTACAACCTGACCTGTTTCTAATTCAAATAATTGTAATAATTCTATCAGATGTATTACAGATCTTTTACTTGCATTTGTAAAAATTATTAGATCGTTGGCATAAGCCAAACACCTATTCTCGAGTATTATATGGTTGTCTAAAAGGTAATATATTACCATTTGACATTCTTTTGTTTAAATTAAGAATAAGTAGATCTAAATATATATCAAATAATAAGGGGGATAATGGGTCCCCCTGTCTTAGGCTTCTTATGGGTTTAAATTCATCACCAATATTACCATTTATGATAATTCTACCCAAACACTTGAGATGCATCTATATATTATGTCGCATAATTCAGAAAAACATATTTCCTTAAAATGTAACAGAGTGTATCCCAATTCAACCTTTGCGAAAGCTTAGACAAATCCAACTTGATTACTAGATTATTACCTCTTGCTTTAGTTGCAATTTCTTTCATCTTTCTGAAGCTAATCTAATATTTCAATCATTAGTCTGTCTTAAGAAATCGGTTTGCTCTGGTGATATTATTAATGGCAAAATATACTTAATCTGTTTTTGAATTATTTTAGTTAAAATCTTATAAATCGCATTGCATAACTTATAGGTCTAAAATCCTCGCATAGCTGGGGAAGCTTCTTTTTGGGATTTAAACTATAAATGAATTTGCTCTAGCTTTAGGAATATCTGCTCCAGCAAGAAACTGGCAATCGCTGTAACTAGGTCATTTTTAATAATGGGCCAGTTTAGCTGGAAAAAGTAATTATTCCAGCCATCTTGGTCCCGCTGCACTGTCTTTATCAAGATTAAAGACTACAATATTTACCTCCTCTTCTTCTGGGATTCTTTCCATCATTGATTTTGTTCTTTCGTAATGGAAACCCCCAATCTCTTGAAACAAGGAGTTACCTTCGTGAGGGAGTTACCACACAGATGGGATTTAAAAAAAATTTCAAATAGGATACATAATTGTTTGTCTTCTTCTATCCATTTTCCTTCTTTATCTTTTAGTCCTTTAATTTTATTTTTCTGTGTTTTTTATTTGCTCATGTTATGGAAAAATTTTGGTGTTTCAATCACCAACATTAACCATTTAATTTTTGCTCGTTGTTTCCAATATATCTCCATATGTAACTTTAAACTCAATTCAGCTTTAGCCTTGTTTAAAACCTCCCTAATTTCTTTGTCATTTTTATTATCGTATTCTTTTTCTAACTTTTCCACTTGTTCCTCTACTTGCTTTATTTGCTGATTTATATTTCCGAAAACATCTTTATTCCATGATTTTAAATGTTTTTTTAATCTATATAGCTTTGTCATTAGAACTTGCATCGGTTTACCCGAAGCAGGTTCTGACCAAGAATCTCTTACTAATTTTTCAAAATCGGCATGTTTTACCCACATGTTTTGAAATTTAAAACTTCTGTACCTCGTTTGTTGTTGTGAAGTGTTATGAGGAGTGGAGAGTGGTCTGAACATGTTCTGTTTAAATGTCTAACCCTGTAGTCCCATGTGAGGCTACCCACTTCGCATTACACATTACTCTGTCCAGCCTGGCCCAAATTGCTCCTCTTTTTTGCCAGTAATTACACCAAGTATAATTTGAGCCTGTGAAGTCTATTTCCATCAAATTAGAATTAGAAATCGCCTCATTAAATGAGACATTTCTATTGTGTTAGGGGTTTTCCCCCCCTTCTTTTCTGAGGCACTTCTTGTCACATTAAAGTCTCCTCCTATCAACCAGGGAACATTTTTTGCTGCAATTTTCTGCATTTCTTCCCATAAGACTAGTCTGGATTTTTTATCATTTTTTGCATATACTACCGATACTATGTCTTCGAATATTTTAAAGTGCACTATTTGTTTTGTGTCTTTTAATATTTCTATATCTAAATAATTATGCCACATAATCCAGAGTTTACTATTTAGGTTAGAAAATGAATTATTAAACCCTAGAATTCGACTATATTTAATTAGTTGGTCATGTTGGATCAAAGGTTCTGCAATTACAACCAATGAAATTTTATATATTTTAATCAATTGTTTTAATCTATTTATCGAGGGGTTATTTGCCACCCCTCTAATATTCTAATATAAGCAACTATCCATTAAAACCTAATTTAGATTGTGATCTTGTTGTGCATTTTGACTCATATGTTTTATCTAAATATTTTCTCATATTCCTAGCACTCATGGGTGCAATTGATTGTGATATTTCATTATATTTCCCTTGCTTACCAAGTTGCATAGCCATTCTTTTTATGGCTTCCATGGATTGATCTCTAGTGAGTTTTTTATAATTTTGCTTATACAATGCTAAATCATCTTTAACTTCTTCTATATTAATTTCTTCCTTTGCTTCTAGAGTACCGAATGGGGGGAACTTAAAACTTCTGATTCTTCTTCCGGGAAATCAAGGAGATCTTCATCTATCCAACTATAATCCTCTAATTTTTCTTTTAACACCCTTCTAGTTTTTTTTTTCTACCTCTCCTCCTACTAACTTTCACTTCCTCCCAACCCTCTTCCTTATTCTCCTCATTTCTTATCTCTAAACTTACTTCTATATTACTTATACCCTCCTCCATATTTAAAAAATAATTTTTCTTCTCCCTCCTACTCCCCTCTTCTTCATCCTCTAAAGCTTGCATTTTTCCATGTTTCGGGCCCTCAACCTCTTTCCTTATCCATTTTTAACCCTACTTCTTCTACCTTCCTGCCATTGTGCCTCACCTCTATATTCTGTTCCCATTTTACACACAACCATGTCGTGCCCAAGTCTTTTACAGGTAAGGCAGTAAGGGGAAAATTTTCAGGTATTACCGTTTGCCAAAACCCCACATTCTGCCCATCTTCCCCTTCGCCTATCCATATTCTGCTAGGGGGAAGTGTGAGGAGGTTGCACTCCACACAGACGCGAGCTTGGCTTGGCCGTGTCATAGAAACAGTGGTCTCATCACGAATCAATGGCTTGCCCAAACAAGAAGAGATAGCATGGAGAGAATGGGCGTCAAACAAATATAGGGAGGTTCGGCAAAGAGAACCATACCGGGCAAGGGGAGCCTCCTCCGTTAGACTGAAGTTCTTCGTCCATCTTAGCACTCACATAGGATAGCCGTTTACTTGCCAAACTTTTCTATGCCATAAATGATAGAAGTCCTCGTTCGAAAAACACTGCAAAAAAACATGGCGTGCATCGTAATCTGCCAACTTTACCTTACCCGTGAGCTTTAGAGAGGAGATAAATTGAAGTATTTCGCTCGGGCGAGGCCTACCGTGGGAGAACTTCCCAACGAGCATGTGTTCATAATGCGCCTGTAACTTCCTCATCTCTTGGTTGAAAATATGATAGCGGGACTCCCTTTTTTTTTCGAATGAGCGTGAGGGAGGCGCAGGCTCCTTTGTTATCAAGGCAAAGGACTTATTTTTTGAAAATAAGCCGTTTTGCTCCATTTTCAGCTTGAAAGGAGCTTGATTTGAGCAAAAATGGAGGTTTCTCTCTATAGAAAGTGGGATTTCTCTCTCTAGAAGTTGAGAGCGTTTTTTTATTCAATTATTGTTCTTATTCTTCTTATTCACATTTTCCTTAT
>JAREIK010010674.1:0-40876 GCA_029783825.1 Sapria himalayana | reverse complement strand
TGGAGATGACTTTTCATGAAGACCAATACAAATATGAGACTTTGGAAAATATTTTTCTTAACAGATCAAGTATGTGAAAAAATCTTTGAGACTTTAGATCTCTTTCAGAGATCATATATTGTTATTCATTGGGCATTTAGATTCGAGTTGGGCATCAATATGCACCAAAATAATATTACCACATGATTTTGTACTTTACTTAGATGCAACTTTATCTCTTAGAAAAGTAAGATGAACACAATTATTTTGAAATTCAATACAAATATAATATTCAGAGCAATTACAATAATTACTGAAAAAAATACTTTGGATATGACAACTAATCGAAGAAAACTAGGCATGCATTCTCACAACTCACTACTCTTTACTATGACAATTAGATAGCATGGACATATAGCTTCAAATCTAATCTTTCATTAAAAACAAAAAATATAAAAAGACTACTTCCTGGGAGAAAAGATTCAGGATGGGGACATTACCTCATCATATTTTCAGATGCTGGAATAACCATCAAATATTATCATGAAGATCTTGAAAAAACTTTAATTTATTTTTTTTAAGCTTGATATTATAGACCTTTATATATCAACTTGAGAGGTGTTATAGCTCACAATTTTACTACTAGTTTTTGTATTAGTTATTAATGGGAGTTCCCATTAATTATGAATGATTATTTTTTTTATTCTCATTTATATGGCCTAAAATTTAACAAGTTTATTTGTGTTATAATTTTTTTCACATTTTACTTTTTACTATATTTCATGTTATTTGATGAAAGCATCAAACATTTATGGGCTACCTCAATTAATTTGGCCCACTATATAAGAACAATGTGGATGATATTTTATTCATTCAGTGTTTATTTTTTTTATATTTTAATTGTTAACATTGTATCATAATCATGGATGTATAAATGATATCAAATTAAAAATCCTAAAAGAGTTCTTACACTAATTTATAACAACAAAAAATAAATAAATAACACACATAGTAAGGGCATCAAGCATGCACATAAAGGCAATAGCACGCATATTGAAGGAAATAAGGCACACAGTGCCAAGCAAGCATGTGGTGGATGCACATAGTAAATGATGGAGACACTCATTGTGCGGCAGGTTTTGATGAACAAACCCTGAGAGTGCATAGTAGTAACAACAACAAATTGTGTCGCTGGATGCTAAATGGTTGTGCACAGTGGTGGAAAGCAATGATTTTAAGCAAAAGCCCAAATTAGTGTTTCTATAGTTCTGCAACAAAAGAGAGGAAGGAATTAAATATAGCTGTCATTTGTATCTTTTAGGAACCACAATTTTGTAATACAATATGAATTACCTCAATAGAGTTTGATGGAGGAGAGTCTCGATCTAGTTTACTCTTTATCAGAGAATAAATCACATCAAAAATAGTTAATGGATATTATTTTCAAAAAGAAAATTGAAAACATTATGCAATAATTAGAGATATATACTGATTATCAAAAGTATTCAGGAGTTCTCACAAAGTATATCCACAGTGACACTTACTAGACAGGAATATACAAATATCATCTCTAAAACAACAACAGAACATTCCCTTGTTTAGGTATCACTGATATTTCACTCATACACTCACTTCGGACTTATAAATTATTAATATATGAGCAAATATTCATATTATAAATAATCATATTTTTTTTCTAATATTTTTTTCTTATTCTAAAATATTATTGTTGCCAATGAAGTGCTCAATCATTGGCTATGATCCTATTTAACTTGACTTCGTATTACTTCTATATATCATATTTATTCATGATTGTCATGTCAATTTACTTATTATTAATTATCTTTCCAAATAATTAATTTCTAACTTTTTATTTATTTTTATTGATATTTATTTTCAAGGTCGGAAAACTCTGAGCAGGACTCAATTTGAGATTGAGTAGGTTGAATTATATTATTCTCTCTTTAACGTTAAGATCTTCTTATAGATATTCGAGTGTATTTGATCATTTACTTATGCATTCTTAGCTTGGGTATTTATCATTGACCAAAGTGATAATATTTTATCCTAATCTTAGGAGTAATTCAACTATATAATATAAGACATATTAGCTAAGAAAACATACCTAAGTTTCTTATCCGACATGCTTCTTTTGTTTGAGTAGAAATTAATTTGATTTAATACACTCAAATGTATGAGAATCTAATAAGTATTTATTCATGTTTATTGATGACAACACAAGATATATTTGGATATATCTCTTTCATGACTAATAACAAGTTTTTTCTATTTTTAATTTTTTCAAAAAATAATAAAAATTCAATTTAATAAAAAAAATAAAAAATTAAGAAGTAACAATGCATTCGAATATATGTCAAACTAATTTAATACATATTAAATAAATCACGAGATTATATATCAAATTTCCTACACAAGCACACTTAATAAAATAGAATAGTTAGAAGAAAGGAATAAGTATTTAATTGAGATAACTCATACACTTTATTGAAAAAAAATATGTCAAATTATTTTTGAAGAAAAATAATCTTAATGAAATACTATATCATGAAGAAAAATTATTTAGCTTACCTCCAAATTTTTGGAATATACTTGTTTTGTCCTAGAACACTCTCCAGGACAAGACTAACTGGCATCTAAGGCATTGAATTGTAGTTTTCATTATTTGTATTTCTCTAGTACCTAAAGAGAGAAAGTATTTCTTATCATGGACTATTAAAATATTAATGAGTATAATATTATTTTTTTTTGAAATTTATTCATTCATTAATAAACCTAAAAAGTGTAAATCTAAATATTATACTTGTAGTCATTACCCTTCCTATCTTACCTATTAATTGACCTCAAACAATAATTAGTAGAGAGAATCACCCATTAACTATATATGATCATATTAATACTAAGTATGATAGTACTCACATAAATTTATCATATCTACTAATTAATTCAAATCATATTAAGTCTAGAGAAAATAAATGTTGCCAAATAAAAGAATCTCACTCATTAACAAATACTAGTTTTATAGGAGTTTGTATTAGTACAGACTCATAGAGTCAATAACTAAAATACTTGATCATCCAAAACTAAGAGTTATAAGTATCAACTGGGCAAGACAACCTAAGCACAAGAAGCACGACACATCGCACGAAATGTCATGTCTAGCATAGCATGACCAAATTTAGAGTAGTGCCTAGATCATCCTCGTGCTTGGCCAGGCTTCTAGCCCATGTGCCACGAAAGAAGTGGCATGGTACGACCTCATGTTGGGCTAAGGCTTCTAGCCCACAAAAGAAGTGGCACAGCATGACCTGACACATCAGCTTGGACAGGTCAATTTTGGCTCAACTAGCCAAACTAGGCTAGCTTTGACCTACCTATACTAGCATAAAATAAACTCATGCTAGCCTCACATGACCCAAACTAGCCTAGAATAAACCCAAGCTAACCTCAACCTGACCCAAGCTACCTATCTAGGCTTGATCTAGCCTAGTATGAGCCAAGCAAGTGACAGGCCAATGGGTCATGTCGTGTTGCTCATCTTGAGTCATGCCTGCATAGCACGGCCTATGCTAAAAATATGTCAAGTCAAACACTGCACAATGGCCTGGTTAGGCCTATAAAAATAGTGTGTCAATGTGGCATGACCAATGTGACACCTCTACTTAAAGTCTATAATAAAAGAGAAAAACATAGTTAGTCTAATCAGACTAGAAACAAGCTTACCAAGGAGTTAGACAATTCTACAGTCAATCTCTCTCATCTTGAAATTCTAACCACTCTTCGAAAAAAATATAGGAGATGTACTTAGCATTTGATTTCATAAGTTTTGTAATATTCTTATCTTAATCCTTTTATTTCTTTTATTATTTTTCTTGATTATACTAACATACTCAAATTTTCTTATAAAATATTATCTTATTTAAGATGACGTCATACCATGATAGATAAAATATTTGTCATCCACTCTAATGGTAGATCTAGCACCATGACCTTTAAGAAAGTATGTTGCAATATCTCACAATTCTGCTTAGGGATTTCACATACCTTCAATTGGGATATTTGATTACATTAATATAATATTTTTTGTAAATGGATACACTCAGGTATTTAGTGTGGAATCTCATGGCACTTATTCACTGGTGGCTAAGATATTTCAGTAAGTATTCTTAATTCTTACAATATCTCACAGTTGGATGATACATTTGATAAATATGAAAAATACATTAATTCATGGTGACCTAGAGAATGAGGTGTATATGAAGTACTTGTTGAGGTTCAAGCAATATAGTCGAGTATAATTTATAAATTGAGGAAGGCATTATTTGATATGAAACAATTATCAAAAATATGATTCGTAAATTTTTAAAGATAGTCACTTCATTTAGGGTACACATATATATTATTAATTTTTCTTTGTTCTTCCAGAGCAGTCATAATAGCAGAAAGATTTTGTTAATAGTTTATATGATTGATAATTTAATTATATAAAATTATGAGTTAAGAAATACCTTTTGACATATTTTCAAAAGAAAAATTTTTAAAGGCTCAAATATTTTCTTGATATAAAAATGACTTATTCTATAATAAATAACGTATCATAAAAAAATATGCACATAATACGCTTATAGAGGTTAAACTTTTGAATTGTGTTTTAAAAGATATCTTATTAAAGTAGGTACTTCATTTTTAATATAAAGTCACTATTTAACTCTAATTTATAGGAGACTTATAAAAAAAAAGTAACTATCTGATTATCAACAAATCAAATATAATATATGTAATATAATCTATATAATTATTATTTCCTAGTTTCTTCTTCGTATGTTTACTGACACAATTCTTCGAATATTAAAGTATGTGAAGAAGTCTTCATGACTTAGAATATCTTTTAGAGATTATTTACACTTATAATTAGTTAGGTATTCAGATTCAAGGTTAATATTAGTATGCATCAAGGAAATCTACAACTAAATTGTCTTCTGAAAAAATAAAAAACATGTAATTATCTTGAAATTCAGTGTAAAAAATCAGAACGATAATGATAATTATCTGTGAGATATTTTAGATGTGATATCTACTCAAGAAAATTAATATACTTTCTTCTCTCGGTTCCTTTTATTTTGATAATCATGAAATGAAACATATAACTTCTAATTTATTATTTCACGAACAAACAAAATACAATGAATTTAATTACTTCTTTTCCAAGGAGAAGAATTAGGCCAAAACTATGACTATAGCATACATTCAAACCATAGAATAGGCAATAGATATTTTCATGAATACCTTGAAGAAATTTCAACTTACATTTCTTTTCTTTGAGATATGTATTATAGACTTGTATCCATCAACAAAATAAAAGATGTTATGATTTTATTCACATTTTACTTTTTTATTTTATGTTACCCAATAAAAATATCCAACATGTGGACAGCCCAAATAATTTTCTCTCATTATATAAAAATAGTGTGTGTGACATTTTATACAATAAGTATTTGTTTTATTTTTCTACATTTTAATAATTAATAGTTTGTTTATGCATAGAAAAAGTTTTACCATTTTGTTTTGCTTAGAGTGACATTGTACTGTACATTGTGGATGATGAATATTTATATACATATTGTTGATGTTTTTACATTGTCAATGATCAATCATCAATTATAAATGAGTTCATTATTCATGTCTCTTCAAATATACATTGTTTAAACAAAAATTATAGTTTCATGTTTAAGCTTTAAAAATAATTTGTGCATGTAAAATATTATCTTATTTAAGTTTAATTTAATTTTAATGACAAATTGCCCTGTGGGGGCAATAATGATGGATGGATATAGTTTTGAGAATTTATGTTACCAATCCTAATGATCTTCGAACTAATACTTTACATGTTTCATCAGATAGAATACAACAATCAAGCCCTTAGCATTACTTCCTTCGGGCATCTTCCAATTCAATAAACATTAGTTAGAGATCCATGTTCATTGCCCACAAAAAAAACATATGGGAAACGACATGGCCCTAGTCACACCACTATCCCAGAACTACATCAGACCTTTAACAATCTTCACTATTGGATTTCTCTCTACAAGGATGGCTGCAGGTGCGTTTCTTATACTAACATTTTCACTTACATATCACACATTCATTTAATTGTTTGCAGACTATATAGTCTCTTGTGATTGCCTCCTGTGACTGTCTCAGCAGCCTCATCGTATTCATGTCAAAACCTAGATCATGTATCATTTCCTTCGAGAACCAAATTAGCAGGTGTAATATTAATTACTTCGATACGTATCTCCATTAGCAAATTTCAAACTTTATTAATATTGTTTATTTTCACTTACATCCATTAACCATTGGCACTCAAATCAATTGGATGTCTACAACTAACAACCACCATAGTTTGTTTATTTGCACTTTCATTAGCACGATTAAGATCGTACTAATGAAAAAGAGCATTGAAGGTGTGTGATGAGATGGACAACTGAAGGAGGCAATTGATGGAAAAATTCACTGTCAGGAAGGTGTAGCTTTTGTGGACCATGTGATGTATCTGCACTATCTGCAGCATTGAACAAATACTGTGCTCATGTTAAAAAAAAATGCAGGAAAAAAATAAATTTTGCAACACCCTGATTGCTCAATATTTGAACTGGATAGCTAACAAGAAAACATGAAGCGCAGCACACTTCACAAAATAGCCCCTAGTCCCTCAATGATTCTTAGAGAGGCCAAAGATAATGGGGATAGACAGATTGAAGAATTGGACCAAAAAGAAGAATTCTATAGAATTCAGTCCCATCCATTTATTCGGTGCTCAAGATTCATCATACTAACCGACTTAGTATTCTAACAAGGCCAAAATGACAATGAATGGCAAAGGGGAGAAACCATGACACAAGCGACCAATTAAGAAAATCTTACTTCATTTTCTGGTCTGGCCAGACCTGTCTTCCAGGCCCTACCCAAAAGTACTTTGTGTTGGCAAACCAAGGTTCGTTGTAAGATACAGATAAAGCTATAATCTCTGCTGAAAGAAAATACACACATTTCCAAGCAGACTCCTTGAATTTTCTTATCTTTTTTCCTCCATCAGCCTCAGCATTCAACAGCTGTTGCTCTCTTCCAAAAATCAAATGCCTCGCCACTTTCTGCAATATGCATATTCACTTCAGACTGACCAAACAAAATACTTAGGTGACTGAAGACTAATTAGAAAAGTCAGAACAAAAAGGCCAATGATAATTATACTGATTGAGTTAAAAAGAAAAGGATAAATGCCTTTCCACTTGACAGGAATACAAGATCAATTTTTAAAATGTTGAAACAATAAACAACCCATTAGCTATAGTCAAGATATCCTTCGCCCACTTCAGATGAACACATAGAAGTGGAAAGCACTGTCGACATGTTTTTAATAATTTCTCGTTTGGTTACATATCTTTTCTTGTTAACAATTTTGTAGTCTTGCAAAAATCAACAGAACAACAAAAATTAGATGCCTAGTATTAGTTGCAATTAGGTTTTTTTCTCCAAACAAATCCATAAATAAAAAAAAATCCTCATTTTTATCTAAATCATTATCACCTTGTTTTTTCCAATCTCCTAAAAAGTTTGGATCTGCATTTTTTGTCGAAGATTTATGACAAACATAAAATTGAAGTTCATGATATTCAAGCTGCCTTCATAGGTTACACTGGCATAATGCATGAGTTTTTCACCATATCTCAAAAATTGTTAACATGAATGTAACCTTTCAATTGTTAACATGATATTCAGAATTTGTCATTAAACAAAGATAAGTTCGAAATTTTGCTACTAAATGTGTTTTTATAACATACACTGATATACAAAAATAAATGCATATGTTTTTCATCATATCTCTAAGAATAATTTGCTCCTATGAATGTTATATTTCATAAAAGTACTCCACTCTTTTCTTACAAACCCATTAATTGTGAAAGCATATTTCAATATAGTTGAATATAATTGGACAATTGACATCGCTTATGTGAAAACTTCAATCTGGTGACAAGGTTTTCTCTCTCTCTTTCTCAACATGGTATCAAAGCCAAGGGAGAAAACCTAATTCTCTCCCAAAGCTTTCCGGCCGGCCGGAAAAATTTTCCGGCGAACTTCCCCGGCGACATCCTTTTTCGACACCACCCACACCGCAAGGAGCGTCTGGAGGATATATCCATTTTTTCCCAAAGTGCCGGAGCCAGAAAACGGTCCACACACTTCCTCCTCCAGCCTCGTCTGACGACGACCAGCCTCCCTACATCCCTGGTTCTCCCATCCGAGCCCTGCACGTGCCTTTTTTGGATATTTTTTTGTCTCCACTGGCCCTCCGAACAGTCTTTCCGGCAATTTTCGGCTACTTTTTATCCACCCCAATCCCTGCACGTGCCGTCGGAAGTGTTCTTCTACCTTTCGGGTGCTGCTACGCCACAATATAAAGTTGTACTAGGGCTCTCTTCAATCTGAAGTAGATATGGCTGCTAAAACTTCTATTTATTCCTCTATTATATCTGGATCTCCTATGATTACTTCGGAAAAATTGATTGGCAGTGATAATTATCTTTCCTGATCAGCTTCTGTTGAACTATGGTTTATGGGCCAAGGATATGAGGATCACCTGGTTACACAGGAGACAGATATCCCTGAGATTGACCGCGTACAGTAGAGGAAGATAGATGCCTAGTTATGTAATATATTGTGACAATCAGTTGATCCTAAGATTCTTCTTCATCTTCGGGCCTACAAAACTTATTTTAAATTTTGGACTCAGGTCAAAGGATTATACACGAATGATATCCAGCGTCTTTATTAGGTGGCTTCTGCTATCGTCCATCTCAGCCAACAGGACTTGGATCTATCTACTTATATTGACCAGATTGCTTCTTTTAAGGAGGAGTTCTTGACTGTGCTGCCTCTTACTTCTGATGTTGGGGCTCAACAAACACAGCTTGATAAGTTCTTCATGATCATTACTCTTATTGGCCTCCGTCCGGATCTTGAGCCTATCCGCGATCAGATTCTTGGAAGTTCATCAGTTCCGTCCTTGGATGATGTGTTTGCTCGCCTCCATCATATCTCATCCACTCAGACTTTGCCATCTGATAGCACTTCAGATTCTTTTGTGTTAGTTTCTCACACTACCACTCAAGGAGGTCGCAGTGGTAACCAAGGTAGGGGCCAACGTCCTCATTGCACCTATTGCAATAAACTTGGTCACACTCGTGATCGTTGCTATCAGTTACATGGACGGCCTCCTTGCACTGCCCATGTGGTCCAGTCCTCTGATTCTCAGCTGCCTCAGCCTCCAAGCTCCTCCGCATCTCAGGCATCCCAGGCTTCTGTTGCCTCTGTTGCCCAGCCTGGTAATGCCTCTGCCTGCCTTACCCACACATCTTCTCTTGGACCCTGGATTCTAGATTCTGGAGCTTCTGATCACATATCTGATAATAAGGATCTTTTCTCCTCTATTACTACTACCTCTGCTTTACCTACTGTTACCTTAGCTAATG
Organism: Sapria himalayana; assembly: GCA_029783825.1. Taxonomy (NCBI): domain Eukaryota; kingdom Viridiplantae; phylum Streptophyta; class Magnoliopsida; order Malpighiales; family Rafflesiaceae; genus Sapria; species Sapria himalayana. Next base: position 31,349 of record JAREIK010010674.1, on the reverse strand, counting down.
GTTCTCAAACTGTGGCTTAAGGTATTGGTTTGGCCCTTCATCTACTTTCTCTACATCTCACTTATGTCCTTTATACTCCTGAATATCCTTTTAATCTTATTTCCATCAGCAAAATTACTCGTACTCTTAATTGCTCTATTACCTTTTCTGATAAATTTGTGACCTTGCGGGACCGGAGTACGGGGAAGACGATTGGCATAGGACGTGAGTCTCAAGGCCTCTATCACCTCACCTCAATTTCATCTCCTGCAGTTTGCATTTCCATTGATGCTCCTCTCCTCATTCACAGTCGTTTGGGCCACCCTAGTCTCTCCAAGTTCCAAAAGATGTTCCCTCATTTTTCCACTTTGTCGTCGCTTTCGTGTGAGTCATGTCAGCTTGGAAAACACACTCATGTCTCGTTCCCAAAGCGTTTGGATAATCGGGCAAAGTCTCCTTTTGAGCTTGTCCACACTGATGTTTGGGGTCCTTGTCAGACTGCGTCTACTTTAGGATTTCAATATTGTCACTTTTATTGATGACTATTCTCGATGTACTTAGTTATTTTTAATAAAAAATCGAGCTAAGTTATTCTCTATTTTTCAGAAATTTTATGCTGAAATCCAGACTCAATTCAATATTTTTATTCGTGTGTTATGCAGTGACAATACCAGAGAATATTTTTCATCGCCCTTTACTTCATTTATGTCTCATCATGGGATTCTTCATCAATCTTCTTGTGCTCATACTCCTCAACAAAATGGGGTAGCTGAACGCAAGAATCGACATCTTGTTGAGACAGCTCGTACTATCCTCCTCCATAGTAATGTTCTTTTTTCGTTTTTGGGGGGGATGCTGCTCTTACCGCTTGTTATTTGATTAATCGTATGCCCTCCTCTATTTTACATGATCAGATTCATCATTTCCTTCTCTTCCCTGACCAACCACTTTATTTCCTTCCTCCTTGTGTCTTTGTACTTGCTTTGTTCGTATTCTCACTCCTGGACAGGACAAGCTTTCAGCCAAAGCCATGATGTGTCTCTTCTTGGGATATTCCAGACTTTAAAAGGGTTATCATTATTATTCTTTTGAGACTTATCGCTACTTTATTTCCGCTGATGTTACTTTCTTTGAGGACTCACCATTCTTTTTCACCACTTCTGAATCTCTTCCTGTTTCTGCAATCTTGCCCATTCCCATTGTCTCTTCACCTGATGTTGTGCCTCCTCGACCACTTCAGGTTTATCATCATCGCCCTCGTGTCGATGCTCCTCTCCCGTTTGCTGAGGCACCTACTGACTCACTTCCTATCCCTTCGGTTTTTCCTGCCCCGACTCCACCCTCTCCTGATGACTTACCCATTACTACTCGGAAAGGTAATCGCTCTACTCGTAATCCTCATCCTATTTACAATTTTTTGAGTTATCATCGATTATCTTCACCCTATTCTGCTTTTGTCTCTGCTATATCCTCTGTTTCTCTTCCAAAGAGCACCAATGAAGTTATTTCCCATCCAGGCTGGCGACAGGCAATGGTGGATAAAATGGCTGCTCTACACTCTAATGATACTTGGGATATTGTTGTTTTACCCTCTAGTAGATCTACAGTTGGTTGTCGTTGGGTCTATGTAATTAAGGTTGGTCATGATGGTCAGGTTGATCGCCTTAAGGCCCGCTTAGTTGCTAAAAATTATACTCAAATTTATGGTTCTGATTATGCTGACACATTCTCCCCTGTTGCCAAGATTGCTTCTGTTCGTCTGCTTCTCTCCATGGCTGCTATGTGTTCTTGGCCTCTTTATCAGTTGGATATTAAAAATGTCTTCATTCATGGTGATCTTGCCAAGGAAGTTTATATGAAGCAACCTCTTAGTTTTGTTGCTCAGGGGAGTCTGGTTTAGTGTGCAAGTTACGCCGTTCTCTATATGGCTTGAAATAATCTCCTCGAGCATGGTTTGGTCGTTTTAGTTCTGTTGTACAAGAGTTTGCCATGCTTCGCAATACAGCAGACCATTCAGTTTTCTATCATCATAACTCCTTTGGGCAGTGTATTTATCTGGTTGTTTATGTTGATAACATTGTCATTACAAGCAGTGATCAGGATGATATTCAAAAACTAAAGTAACATCTTTTTACCCACTTTCAGACCAAAGATTTGGGGAAACTCAAGTATTTCTTGGGAATTGAGATAGCTCAATCCAGTTCCGGTGTGGTCCTTTCCCAAAAGAAGTATGCTTTAGACATCCTGGAAAATACCGATATGTTAGATTGTAAACCGGTAGACACACCTATGGATCCGAATGTCAAACTTGTACCAGGACAGGGGGAGCCTTTAGGAGACCCTGGGAGATATCAATGACTCGTAGGTAAATTGAACTATCTCACCATTACTCGTCCAAATATTTCTTTTCTAGTGAGTGTTGTTAGTCAATTCCTACCGTCACCATGTGATAGCCATTGGAATACCGTAATCCACATTCTTTGATATTTTAAAAGTACATCAGGCCAAGGTGTGTTGTACGAGAACAGAGGTCATACTCAGGTTGTTGATTACACAAATGCAGATTGGGCTGGCTCACCCACAGATAGACGTTCCACTTCAGGGTACTGTGTTTTTATTGGAGGTAATCTAATATCTTGGAAGAGTAAGAAACAAGATGTAGTGGCTAGATCTAGCACTGAAGCCGAGTATCGAGCTATGGCTTTGGCAACATGTAAACTCATATGGTTGAAACATCTTCTTCGAGAGTTGAGATTTGAAAAGGATGAAGAGATGAAACTCATCTGTGATAACCAAGCCACATTACATATTGCATCCAATTCAGTCTTTCATGAAAGGACCAAGCATATTGAAATTGATTGTCACTTCATTAGAGAGAAGATCGCATCAAGATGTGTTGCTACAAGTTTTGTTAATTCAAATGATCAACTAGCAGATATCTTCACTAAAACTCTCAGAGGTCCTAGGATTAAATATATTTGTAACAAGCTTGGTGCATATGACGTATATGCTCCAGCTTGAGGAGGAGTGTTGAATATAATTAGACAATTGACATCGCTTATGTGAAAACTTCAATCTGGTGACAAGGTTTTCTCTCTCTCTTTCTCAACAAACATAATCAATCATTAAAAGTGATGTTCTAGAATGTACCTCAACAACGTAAAAAATGATTACTAACTAGATAAGTACAAACAATTATATTACGAACTCTTCAACATCACACTTGATAAGCTTGAAAAAACAAAATATTCAATTTTTCTCATTAGAAATTATTATTGTTTACAGTTTTTTTTTGTTTATTGTATTATGATTGAGAGTGCCCAACTTGTGGGCTCTCCCATCCAAATAAGTCCATCACATATGGGCACCCTAAGTATATTTTAATTATTGAGTTTTATGATATTTTTTAGTTATGATGTTTTTTACATTAAGAATCCAAACCCTATAAAATACAAACTATATAATTTCTAGAAAAAAAGGACATATGAATTATAACAATACAATGCACTGTGCACGTGATAATGCATGCAAAAATGCATGCACGTGCACAAAATCTAACAAAGAAGAGACGCCTCCATCTCCCCCAAAAGGTGCCTCCATCTCCCCGAGAGGAGCCCCCATCTCCACTATGTTGATGCCTACGGGGCATAGAAAGGTGCACCATATGATAAAGTGTGTAATGATGCTAAGGCTTATCATACAAAAACTTGGGGTGAGCCATATGATAAATCGTGTTGTTTGCTTAATCTCTTTATGTCGCTACCACCACTATCTCATACATTATTATCACCACTAAAAATAACCTTTGATACCATTTTACTAGTAATATCCACATTCTCATCATCTTAGTCTTGAAACTCAGATAAATCTTTAATTATATTATTTTTCTTATAACTCAATCTTCATTCTCATCATTTTTCAATTCTTTCTTAACATATTCAGAATATTTTGTACATTTTTTTTTTATTTTTAAATCTTTCAACAAGATATTACTTTTGTCTATAAATACTCTTATTTTTATTTTATCACAAAAAATATAAATAACAATATTTATATTTTTCAAATCAAATGACATACGTATTTCTATGTTTGATCTTTTCTTCCACTTAAAGAGTATAAGTCAACTTCACTTACATCATTCATAATTTTGATTATAAAGAAAATTCTAGAGAAAGATAAATAGTTAGTTGGTAAAATATATTCAAAAAAAAAACATTGAGGAATTGATAATTTAATGTAGATTGGTGATGGAATTTACATAGATAAGTAATAAAAAAAAATGAATGACAAAAAATATAATGAATGGTAAAGAATGAGAAAGAAAAAATAGTTAAAAAATTAAATATACATTATTTTATGTGTCAAAATAATAGTAGGGGCCAAATGTATAAAAAAAATGTATTTTAATGTTTTAGTGTAGATTTTTATTTTTGTATTGTGGGGGTTTAATGCATCGGATATATGTGAGGGAGGAGTGCGTTAATGCATCTATTAAGTCGAATACAATAAATCAATACAATTTTTTGTGATAACCAAACAACAATAAACATAGCCAAGAACCCAGTTTACCATGATCACACTAAGCATATAGAGGTTAGCAGACATTTCATTAGTGAGAATGTTTAAGGCAATATTATTTCACTCGTCTACATACCTACTCATACGAATATAGTAAATATTTTGACCAAAGTTCTTTATCAACCTCATTTCAATAAAATAAAATCCAAGTTGGGCATGTAAGACATAAATATTTTTGCATTTGAGTGTGATTGTAGAAAGTCAAATATATGTATTTCTTAATATTTAATTTTTATGATTAAAGATATTTTAAGAATATTCTAAGAGGCAATATTTGTTTTTTTAAGAAAGTAATTTTTTGCATGCATCTATTAAAGGTCGTATCTTGATACAATAGCATGTACCTTCATTCAAAAATATTAGATCTTAAATTCAAGACTCATCAAATCAAGTATCTTTGACTACAGAGGGTATAATTTTCAAAATATTAACCTTCATATTATATGCCAAAATAAAAGTCTTATGCACTATGTATGATTTTCATCTCCAATTCCTATTCAACATAAAAATAAAAATTACAATTAAAGAAACAAATAATAAGAAATAAACTTAAATGAAGAAATAATCATCAACAACTATCAATTTAATATTTTACGAATGAACAAAGTATATTAAGATTAATTATTATTTTATATGTACAAAAATTTATAACAATTTTATAGTTAATATCTACATAATCACCAATGAGCAAATTACAAATATCATCATGAAAAAGATTAAATGACCACATATATCTTTCATATCTTTCAAGTTGAATTGTGACAAGTACAAACCAATTTAAAAAAAATATTGAAGTTAAACATCATTTATTTGTTTATTTTAGTCATTTTATATTTTAGACTATATGGCAGCAACTGGTATGTAGCCTACCCCAACTTAAGTGTGTGTGTGTGTGTGTGTTATTGTGATTTTTAGATTTTGAAGTTAAAAAAACATAATATTTTTTTATCTCATTTCCTCTTTCTTATGTTTCCTCTCTTTTATCCTTCATCTCTCTCCTTTGTTCCAAAACCCTAATAAGATATTGAGTTGATAAACACAAGAACATATTTCATTTAGAATAATAAGCATGAATACAAAAATACACAGAAATCATAAATTAATTGGCATACATTTTTTTACTATGGCCATTTAAAAAACATGAACTCAATAAATATACCATAAATGAAATAAATACAATCAGCATGTATTTTTATTTATTTAGGTCTATGTTTATTTGTATAGCTTTATTATGGTGTTGTATTGTTTCTATCTATCACTTTTCTATGTACAAATAAGATTATAGTTGAGAATAACCTAATAATAGATACCCAATTAAATATTTTCTCATATATCTTCAAAGAAGTGGAAAACAACATCCATATATGACTAGGGATAGAAAAGTATAGATTGAGGTCACAACAAACTAATCCAAACTAACCAAGCTGGAGAACTAATAGTGACCTATAAATTTTGCGAGTGAATGCTCCATAATCTAATTTCTCAATACAATTTCACAAAATCTAATTTCCCATTACAATTTCACAAAATCCAATTTACCAATGGAGTCACATTGTAATCTCTAGTTGGCTGCTTGCATAGAACTTCTATGTTCCATCTGAATGATGATCTAAGATTTACTACAAAGAACTAGATAATAAATAACCAAAGAGATAGTAGATAGCTATCCATTTGCCATGCCCCGCCATAAATTTTGCGAGTCCAAATTATAATTTCCCATTACAATTTCACAAAATCCAATTTACCCATGGAGTCACATTGTAATCTCTAGTCGGCTGCTTGCCTAGAAATTCCATGTTCCAACTGAATGGTAATCTAAGATTTACTACGAAGAACTATATAATAAATAACCAAAGAGATAATTGATACCTATCCATTTTCCATGCCCCACCATAAATTTTGCGAGTAAATGCTCCAAAATATAATTTCCCATTACAATTTAACAAAATCCAAATTACCCATGGAGTCACATTGTAATCTCTAGTCGGCTGCTTGCCTAGAACTTCCATGTTCCAACTGAATGGTGATCTAAGATTTACTACAAAAAACTAGATAATAAATAACCAAAGAGATAGTAGATACCTATCCATTTGCCATGCCCCACCATTTCAGCCTATTGCAACCATCTAGCATTATACTTGACTAGTGAATTACAATGCGAGTAATAGTTTTTTATCAGATTACTGACTTTAATTGCAAATAATGATTAAAGTGATTTGCTGAAATAAAATTATCAATGGGACGTACCCAATTTGGCAACAAGAAAAAGTCTAATTAAAGCAAAAGGTGTTATGCATGTGTTATATGTAAATATAGCAAGTACCTCGAATATAAATCTATCGAGAAAGAATCGAAGAGAAGGAAATAAAAGGGCGACAAAGGGAAGGATTAAGTAATCTTTGTAAGTTGCGTAAGATTCTTGTTCCCATTGGATACATTTCGCAAATTCCATGAAAAGCACACGGACTAGTATCTCATCGACCGATTCCAGCAAGGATATTCGCTATGAACAAGCTTACCCGGCTCAGTGTCTGCCACAATCTGAGCCATGGGACAATTTAAAATGATCTTAGTTTTCAAAATTCAAATCCTAATCTTCAGAGCTGAACATTATTTTCTTTATCTCGCATGACGAACAAATCCAATCCGAATGTGTGGTCAAAATATCCATCCCCTCCCATTATCTTTTGGTAAATTAACTAAAATTTATTATAAATAATATTATGGATGTTCATAAACTCTCCATTAATATCTTAACTATTGATATTCTTGCGACTTTTATTATTCATATATTAATGTGTATTAATTGACATGGATTAATATACATTCATTAGTATATTTAATATATATTCATGTATTAAACCATATAAATAGGGAGCCTTTGTATAAGTCACAATACACTTTGAATGAATAAGCTTTCATGTTTCTTCTATATATCTCACTCTCTTGTCCTTCTATTTAAAAATAAGTTATCAGCACAGAACTTTATTGGATTTTTAAGAGATATATTGAAGAATATGGAAACTCATCTGGTGGGATCCTCAATCGGTAAAAATGATATGTCTCACAAATAGTGCATCAACGCATATTATACTTAATGATAAAAAATTCTTTTCCTCTTTAAATATGCAAGGATCAGATGTGAATACAATATCAAGTTGTACAAAATTAATTGAGGGCTCCGGAAGAGTTAATATATTATTTTTCAGAGGAATAAAAATTCATATTGATGATACATTATATTCTACAGTCTCAAAGAAATTTATTGAGTTTTAAAGATATTTGACGAACTGGATATTATATTGAGACTATGAAAAAAGATAACACTTTGTATTTATATATTACCAACGTTGTCTTGGGCAGAAAAAATATATTGAAAAATTTATCTATTTTTTCTTCTGTTATGTATTATACAAACATAAGCACAATTGAGGCACATGCTAAGTAAACAAAATATTTACTAATGAAAATAATTTTATTATTTGTCATGACTGATTGGGACATCTTGGTCTATAATGATGTGAATAATCATTAAAAATTTGAGTGGGCATTTACTAAAAAATCAAAAGATTTTTCTGTCCAATGAACCCTCATGTGCTGCTTGTTCTAAGAGGAAATAAATTATAAAAAAATCACCAACAAAAATAAGGATATAACCCCTTGCATTTTTGCAATATATACAAGGTGATATATGCTGGCCTATTTATCTACCATGTTGACCATTTTATTATTTTATGATTCTGATTAATGCATCAATGAGATGGTCACATTTCTATTTCTTATCAACATGTAACTAAGCATTTGCTAGATTACTTGCTCAAATAATTTGGTTACGGGCTCATTTTTCATAATATCTGATTAAATCAATTCGTCTTAATAATGCTGAAAAATTTACTTCCCAAGCTTAATGATTATTGTATGTCTATTGGAATAATTATTGAACACCCTGTAGCATATGTTCATACATAAAATGGTATTGCAGAATCATTTATTAAACTCCTTCAATTGATTACAAGGCCATTACTAAAGAGAATAAAGCTGCCAACTTCTGCTTTGGGCCACGCTATTATGCATGCAGCAACATTAATTCATATTAGACCAACAAATTATCATGAGTTCTCTCATTTACAATTGGTTTTTGGTCGAGAACCAAATATTTCTCATCTAAGGATTTTTGGGTGTGCAGTATATGTTCTGATTACTCTACCACAACGCACTAAGATGGGCCCCCAAAGAAGATTGAGAATACATGTTGGATATGAATCTCTATTGATAATCAAATATTTAAAGCCATCAACTAAAAATTTATTTACGGGTCATTTTGCTGATTATCATTTTAATGAACTAGATTTTCCAACTATAAAGAAAGAAAATAAACAATTGAAAAAAGTTATTAGTTGGAATCAATTATCGTTGTCTCATCTTGACCCTCGCACAAAGGAATATGAATTGGAAGTTCAAAAGATTATTCATTTGCAAAATTTAGCAAATATATTGCCTGATGCATTTACTAATATGAAGAGAGTAATTGCATCTTAAATACCAGCTACTAATGCTCCAGATAGAATTGATGTTCTTGTAGGACAATCTGTTGCTAATGAACCTAAAGCATCAGTGAAACGTGATCAACCAATTAGTTCCAAAGATAAAAATCCTTGGAAAAGAAAAAGATTAAAGGATCAAGTTGAGGAATTGATGACTCTTAAAGAGTCCCTAGTTGTAATTCTAGAAGAAATTCAGGTACCTAAAACTTGTGATGATCAAGAGATCTCGATATACTATATCACAACTGGCAAAAGGTGGAATCAGAATAAAATCAACATTGATAATATATTTGCCTATAATGTGGCACTCAACATTGTTAATGATAATAATGACCGTGAGCCAAAGTCTGTCGAGGAATATAGATAGAGAGATGATTGGTCAAAATGAAAAGATGTAATTGAAGCAGAATTGAATTCTCTTTCAAAACATGAAGTTTTTGGTCCTATTATATTTACACTTAGTGGTATTAGCACTATAGGATACAAATGAGTATTTGTGCGAAAACAATACGTGACAAATAAAGTTATCAAATATAAGGCACGATTAGTTGCACAAGGATTCTCTTAAAGACTCGGCATTTATTATGAAGAGATGGATTCCCCTGTAGTGGATGCAACTACTTTTTGATATATAATTAGTCTGGCAATACATGAAAAATTTGATATATGTATATATGGACCACTTGATAATGATATTTACATGAAAATTCCAGAAGGATTAAAATTGCATGCAACACATAATTCAGGTCCATGAGAACTTTACTCAATAAAATTATGCAGATCTCTTTTGGGTTGAAACAATTTAGACGCATGTGGTATAATCATATTAGTGAATATTTATTGTAAAAATGGTATAAGAATGATCCCCTTTGCCCATATGTATTTATTAAGAGATCTAGATTCGAGTTTGTTATAATTATAGTTTATGTTGATGACCTAAATATTATTAGAACTGCAAATGAGCTTTCAAAAGTAGAAGGCAACTTAAAAAAAGAATTTGAGAAGAAAAATCTCGGAAAAATAAAACTGTCTTGGTTTGAAATTTGAATACTTAGAGAATGGATTTTTTGTTCATCAATCATCTTATATATCAAAGGTGTTGAAATGATTCTATATAGATAATGCCCATCAATTAAGCACTCCAATGGTTGTAAGGGCATTAGATGTGAATAAAGATCCTTTCTGACCTCAGATGGATGATGAACTTCTTGGTCTTGTAGAACCATATCTTAGTGCTATTGAAGCACTAATATATCTTGCAAGTCATGCACGACATGATATATCATTTTCTATAATTTTGTTAGCGAGATATAGTTATTGTTCAACAAAAAGACATTTGAATGAAGTTAAACATATAGTGAGGTATCTTCGAGGTACGATGGATATGAGCCTATATTATCCCAATGTACCCAAAGCAAAATTAATTGGTTATACAGATACAGGATATGTCTGACCCTCATAATGCTTGATCACAAATGGGCTATTTCTTCACATGTGGTGATATAGTCATTTCACAAACGACCATGTATAAAGATGCATGAATTGTTCAATTAAAAAAATAAGTACATTAAAGGGGATAGAACAAAATATATATCACCAAAATTCTTTTTCACTCATGATCTACAAAAGAAGGGTGATATTGATATTCAATCAATTCGTTCAATTAATAATCTAGCAGATTTATTCACAAAAGCTCTACGTATTATAACATTTAAAAGGTTAGTTCATAGCATTGGAATGTGCAAGCTCAAAGATTTAAAGTGAAGTTAAGAAGAGGGGGATTAAATTTTTTATATTGTACTCTTTTTCCCTTTACCATGATTTGGTCCCGTTGGGTTTTTCTGGTAAGATTTTTAATGAGGCAATATCATGGACATTCAATGAGTGTATTATGAACGATATTATAGATGTCCATAAACTTTTCATTAATTTCTTGAGTATTAATATTCTTGTGACTCATTTTATTCATAGATTAATATGTATTGGCATAGATTAATATGTATCCATTAGTATATTTAATATGTATTCATGTATTAAACCTATAAATAGAAAGCCTTTGTATGAGTCTCAATACACTTGAAGGAATAAGTAATTTCCATATGTTTCTTTTATATTGGATCTTTCCATTTAATCCAATGAAAATTAGCTTTATCATTCCTCATCCCCCAAAAGAAATTAGCTAGTTCTCCTTCTATTTTTTTATGAAAAAATTTGGTGGTTGCATCACCATTAGGTTGTACATTAATATACTTTGCAGCACATGATTTATGAGTGGTAATTTTTCCACTAATACTCAATGATTTAATTTTCTAGCCCACGATCTTGTTCTTAAGTTTAACAATCAAGAAATCCAATTGTTCTAATTTAAACCTGCCTTCATATAATGGGCACCCCAGTTAGGAGAGAGCTCCTTTAGTGTAAGAAAAACCTGTCTTTTCTTTTATCCTATGAATTAGGCTATATGATGCTTGTTTTTTGATATTTTAAATTACCATTTATTTCTATTAAGCACAAATACCATTTCTTCTTCCATTGTTTGAAAATTATTCATTAAATTTTTTGTTGATCTATTATTCCCATTAGTGAACAAGATGATGTCATCTGCATAAGCTAGAACACTGATTTGAAGTGTATCTCTATGTTGCCTAAAGGTGTAAATGTCTTCTTTATTTATTTTGCATTTCAAGCCTACTATAAATAATTCCAAATATATATTAAAAAGAGAAGGAGATAGGGGATCTCCTTTTCTTAACCCTCTATTGAGCTTAAACTCTTTCCCCTTCTCTCCATTTATAATGATATTAAGCCAAGTGCTCGAATTACATTTAAATATTAAATCTATCCATACTTCTGTAAAACTCATTTTTCTCATGGTAAAACATAGCACCTGCCAGTCTACTTTGTCAAATACTTTTGAAAGGTCCAATTTGAATATTACATTATGACCTCTAGATTTAGAGGAAAATTCCTTCAAGAGTTCTTTGGTCAGACATATATTTTTCATGATCAATCTATTTTTCATAAAACCTGATTGTTCATTTGAAATAATTTTAGGAAGTACAAATCCTAGTCTGCATTGTAGTAAATTAACCAGAATTTTAAATATAAATTGCAAAGGCTAATGGGCCGGTAGTTCTCCCCTTTTTGAAGATTTTTTTTTAGGAATGAGGACTATGTGGGTTAGCACCCACTTTTTATTTATTTCCGCACCATAGAAAAACCAAATAATAACATTAATAATATCTTGTTTAATTATATTACAGCAATCTTGATAAAATTTAAAATTACATCCATCTGGGTCAGCTACGCTATCCTTGTTCATGCTAAAAATGGTGTCTTTAATTTATTCCTCATTCGAGAATTTTACTAGTTTCTGATTGTCTTCATTACTAATTTTATTATTAATGTTTTGCATAAATTTCTAACCTTTCAGCCTGTTATTATCACATAGTAATGATTTGTATATGTCTTCTAGGATCCCTTTAATTTTTGACTTATTTTCTACTAATATTCCTTCTTTATTTATTAAGTCATTTATCTTGTGTTTTTGGGACTTGATTTTTCAAGCCATTTGAAATAATTTTGTGTTTTGATCTCCTTCTTTTAGACATTTTACTTTAGCTTTCTGTTTCCAGAATATTTCTTCCATGTGTAGTTTTAGTTTAAGTTCACCTTGTGCCTTATTAAGCTTACATAAATTATTTGTGCTATTATTTCTCTCATATTCTATTTCGATACTTCAATTTTTTGTTCTAATTCTATAATGCTTTTATTGATGTTACCAAACATATTTGTATTCCATTTTGATTAAATCTGATTTTAGTCTATCTAATTTAACAATAAAAATTTGGTTCGGATTACTATTAGTTGGCAACAACCAAGACTCTTTAATTATGTCTTGAAAGTCTTTATGTAAATACCACATTGTCTTGAAAGTCTTGAAACATAAATGCAAATTTCAAATTCTACATCTTTTTATGCATGCATATGATAGGCCAGCTTTTGGCCTCCATCTCTCCTTCCATTAGAAGATCATCCTTTTCCCTATTAAATCTTGCTATTTCTTTTTCTAGCTCAATTTCCCTTCTCCTTTCTTCTCTCCTCTCTTTTTCCCCAAACCTTTCCTTCCTCCACTCTATAGTTGCCCCTTCAGCTCTCCTAGACCCTTCCTTTAACCAATTTTTAATCTCAAATCTTTTCTTTTTTTCCCCCTCTTTTTCCCCATCTAGCTCTTTCTCTACCCCACATTCACTCCCCTCTCCTTCTACCCCCTTCTCACTGACCTTCCCCTTACTACCTACCACCTTTTCCATACTTTCTTCTCCCCCTCCTTCCATCAACTCTTTATCCCCTACCCTTCCCGCCTCCACCCTCTTTCCCCCATCCTCAACTAAATCTGCCCTTTCCCCTTTGCTACTCAAATACCCCTCCATATGAACCTTATTCAGCCATACATTCTCGCTCTCTCTCTTTTCTATTATGTCTAATAGTCACTTTCTCCTTACCTTTGCAATGCATTCCAATTAAATATGACCCATTTTATTACAATTAGAATAATATTTTGCGTTGCATTCTGGGACTATGGCCTGCCAGAAACCATGTGTGTGATCACTGCCCACACATACCCTTTGAAGAAAAGAAAAATGTGTATTACTTTTAATATAAACCCTCACCATGCTCGGCCTGGTCATATAGTCCGTAGCTTCATCCATTAACAATGACTTAGCCACACACCGTGCAATAAAGTATATAACATGCTTGCTGAATAGATGAAATAGAAGTTGTGGAAGAGAAAACCATACTAGGGCTCACGTGGATTCCTCCTTAGGTGTGAATTCGTGTGACCATTTGAATAATCTCATTGGAAGCCCCGAAATAGTCCACTGTCCACGAAGCCATAGTCGAAGGAAGTATTCTTCCTCCTTAATCTATAGCATAATATGTTTTGCATCATACCATGCAAGTCTGACTGAGTTCCAAAGCTTCAAAGCTTCAATGAATGCATATATGTCCTTAAACTCAGGGTTGCCTTGTGGAAATTTTCCGATTAATGTGTATTTAAATAGGGCAGTAAACTTCTCCATGCCTTCCTTCGAGAAGAACACAATAGGCACCTCCTCCTTCGCATCAAATTCTGGAGATAAGAGCCCGGGTTCATTAAGAACCAAAGAGAAAAATTTTTTGTGATATAGTTTAGAGAATTTATTCATAACTCAAGCTTGAAAACATCAACAATGGATATTTCTCTCACTACGAATGCCACTTTCTATCTCTAGAATTAAAACTTCTTCTTCTTTCTTATTATTCTTATTATTCTTCATATTCTTATTATTCTTATTATTCTTCAAAATCTTATTATTCTTCTTATTCTTTTTATTCTTCTTATTTTTCTTATTCTTCTTATACTTCTTATTCTACTTATTCTTCTTATTCTTCTTATTCTACTTATTCTTCTAATTTTCTTATTCTACTTATTCTTCTTATTCTTATTATTATTCTTATTATTCTTATTCTTTTTATTTATTATTATTATTATTATTTTTCTTATTCTTCTTATTCTTTTTATTCTTCTTATTCTTCTAATTCTTCTTATTCTTTTTATTCTTCTTATTCTTCTAATTCTTCTTATTCTTTTTATTCATATTATTCTTCTTATTCTTCGTATTCTTCTTATTTTTCTTCTTCTTCTTATTCTTTCTATTCTTCATATTCTTATTATTCTTTTAATTCATTTTATTCTCTTATTCTTCTTATTATTCTTATTATTCTTATTATTCTTATTATTCTTATTCTTAGTATTATTTTTAATCTTTTTATTCTTTTTATTCTTATTATTCTTCATATTCTTTTTATTCAATATATTCTACTTATTATTCTTAGTCTTCTTATTGTTTTTAGTCATCTTTTTATTCTTATCCTTCTTATTGTTCTTATTCTTATTATTCTTCTTTTTCTATTTATTCTTCTTATTCTTCTTATTTACTTATTATTATTATTCTTTTTATTCTTCTTATTCTTCTTATTATTCTTATTCTTCTTATTCTTCTTATTCTTCTTATTTTTCTTATTCTTCTTATTCTTCTTATTCTTCTTATTCTTCTTATTCTTCTTATTCTTCTTAATCTTCTTAGTCTTCTTATTCTTCTTTATCTTTTTATTCTTCTTATTCTTTTTATTCTTCTTATTCTTTTTATTCTTTTTATTCTTTTTATTCTTTTTTTTATTATTCTTCTTATTTTTCTTATTATTCTTAATCTTCTTCTTAATTATTCTTATTCTTCTTTTTTTTCATATTCTGCATATTCTTTTTATTCTTCTTATTCTTTTTATGCTTCTTAATCTTCATATACTCCTTATTCTTCATTATTCTTCTTATTCTTCTTATTCTTATTATACTTTTTATTTTACTTTATTCTTTTTATTCTTTATATTTTTCTTATTTCTTATTATTCTTAATCTTCTTATTCTTTTTATTCTTCTTATTCATCTTATATTTATTTATCATCATATTCTTCTTAATCTTCTTATCATTCTTATTTTTATTAATTTTCTTATTCTACTTATTTTTTCTTATTCTTTTTATTCTACTTATTCTTATTATTCTTCATATTCTTCTTATTATTCTTATTCTTATCATTTTCTTTTTTTTATTCTTATTATTATTATATTTTCTACTTATTCAAGTTATTCTTCTTATTCTTTTAATTATTCTTATTCTTCTTATTATTTTTTTATTATTATTAATCTTATTCATCCTTTTCTTCTTATTCTTCTAATTCTTCTTATTCTTCTTATTCTTCTTAATTCTACTCATTCTTCATATTATTAATATTCTTAATATTCTTCTTTTTTTTTTCAAACAAAAACTCTACTAGATTGTCTCTTCTCTCCCTATGTTCTTTGTTTTTAGTTTTCAAAAAATCAAAATAATAAAACAAGACACCATGTTCTTAAGAGGCATCTCGATCATTATGTAGAAAAACAACAAATCTAGATGCAATAGGTAGATCGAAAGCAGTAAAAAGTGAAAACAAACAATCTATAAGGGATAGCTTGGGTTCTCATGTAGAAGTTTTCGGGAACCCCTTCTTTCTTCTTGAACATGCCATTGTCCTTCGCTTTCTTGAAGTCCGCGTGTGTTACCTTCATAAGGCACTCTCTCAGAGCGAGCAAACCTACCTTGATGTAAATAGCTTTGATATCAGCCCAAGAGAATTATTCCTCGGTCATCAAGAATTCTTCTAGATTTACATCTTTTGCCAGCGTAACCCTCGACATGTGTATCTGAAATCCGTGCTTCCTGGCTTTTATGTCGGGAGTGGAAACTCAATCCTGTCAATTCTTCCATGACACAATAGCGTATGATCAAGGCTTTGAATTTTGTTCACTACAAGGATCACAATCATTCTCTATTATTAGTGCACATGCCAACTAATAATAGACTTTTTATTTTGAAAATATTATTTTATTTTCTGAACCGCTAAAGTTATGTTTCTTTACCTTGGTATTTTTTCCCATAGTATTA
Organism: Sapria himalayana; assembly: GCA_029783825.1. Classification (NCBI taxonomy): domain Eukaryota; kingdom Viridiplantae; phylum Streptophyta; class Magnoliopsida; order Malpighiales; family Rafflesiaceae; genus Sapria; species Sapria himalayana. The sequence continues at coordinate 14,723 of JAREIK010010674.1, read as the reverse complement.
AATATTTATATATCTAAACTTTCCAATCACATTATAAAACTTGTACTAATTTTTGAGTTATAGATAATCATATACCTAACCTCTGATACCAAGCTGTGACACCCCATCCCCCAAGAGGTCCCATTCATTCCATCATACAATATAATATATAATAAAATAAAATTTCTCAAATATACCATACATTTTTTCCCATTTTATTTGTTCAAGGGAATAAAAAATACACAACATATTATTTAAGCCACAACTAGCTTCCCTTCACATGTGTGATTCCGCATGTGAATTTGTCATTTGCCCTGAACCTATACCTGAAAAGGAGCCCCGCAACGGAGTCAGCAAAGCTCAATAAAGGTAAACTTCTATAGAGTTACTTCCTACCTCAGTGCACATAAAACATCATGCATATATATCAATGCCCATTCAAGTACAATATTTATATGAATACAATTATGGATGAAATATTTATATGCCTATATTCTTGAGTCCCATCGACTCCCTCACACATGTCGAGTACAAGCCAAAAAATATGTGTGTGTGTGTGTGTGTATGGAATTATTCCAAAAAATATGGACCGCATCCAAAAAATATATTGGACATTTCCCCGAATAAAATCTAATTTTCTTGGATTTACTCTGAGAAATATGGATCTCTTCCAAAAAACATATTCGATATTTCTTCGACAAAATATTTTTTTCCTTGTATATTTTCCAAAACTACTGCATAACTCAACCTGGACGTTATCCCAATTCGAGTTCGCAAATTTATAATAGCCATGCTCCAGAAAAAAATACCACTCAACTCTGTCTGGACATTGTCCCAATTCGTGTTGGCCAAATACAATCCATATACCTTTATATGTGTATATATATATATCATGCACCCACCCTTGAGCTTTGCCTTATCAACCTTGGAAATTTGGAAAGCCTCTTATCATTAATGTTAGTATAAAGAAGGTTGAACCATTTGTCTAGTACAAGCATCCAAAGTCAAGTATAATTTAATCTCAAAACTTAAGTACTTCCATGGAAAGTTCAGGCTGATTATTGTCTAAGGGTCCAGGGGGATAGTGTGATAATATAATCTCTTGTACAAGCCAGTCTAACTTAAGTACTTCCATGGTGATCAAATAATAGGATACCTTTTTGATAGAACAAATCAATATGATCCATAGGTGATAATATTTTAGTCCCGTTCCCAACAATGAAAGATTGAGTACCTTTTACCAATAGGAAAGATATTATTTAATTTCGACCATAATTGACTCTCTTTGTAATCTAGTTTGACAAGTGATTTTCCCTGGCAAGTCTAAATCTAAATAAGTATTCATTCTCAGATAATCTTCTATTAAGTCTTATGGTAGTAGTTTCATTTCACACCTAAAAAGGAATATTAGCAACATTACCCCCACCCCAGGTAATATATTGTAGTTCTCTTCTAAGCAATTTTCTTTTGGAAACTCTTGATCCAGTTTCATTGTTAGTCATAAATTTCTTTCTTTCGGTCATCTATCTATTTTTCAGCATGCTTTGGAATCAAGTTGTAGTTTTAGATTAAAATAATGCTTCTCTTCCTTTTTAAGTGAGTACTTGAGGGCCATTCCATAGACTCCTAAGCACTCCCTATAACTACAACACAAGATTCAAAAAGAAAATAAAAGCAAGGGTCACTAAGCTATATTCAAGGTATGTCTATTGGTATTCATGTTGATTCATTGCTTTTTTTCTAGTATTCTTTCATTGATATTTTATTAGTATTACATCTACAACATTTCTTTGATCGAAAGAAAGATATATTTATTCCAATCCGATTAGAAAATCTAGAACTAGAACTTGGATAAATGGCTCCCTATAATCTATTTCACACCCTTAGTGCCCAATGGTGATGTGCCGTACATGAAGAGGTAAGGTAGCATTCAATAATTTCATAAACAAAAATACTTTCCACATAGTCTATGTAGTCGGTCAAATGTATTTCACCAAGTGGATAAGTGCCATCTACTTTGGTATGACCACATCTATTTCATACATGCTTATTGTGCTTACATGCTTTCACTGATTGGATTCATTTATTTTACCTAAGATAATCATCCTCTGAAGTCTTAAAATGAAGTAAGCATAGAAATGAATGATTTGAGAAGCATGCCTAGCATTTTCTAGAATAGTTTTATTAGATACCAAATAAACTATTTTAGACTTGACTATAGAGAACGAACTCTCTAAGATTGGATCTCAGCTTTTTTGAAAGCTTGCTAAAAGTAATTCCCAAGAGAAAGGAAGAAAGGGGGATGTCATCCTAGCTAAATATTTTTTTCATTTCTTTCTTCTGTTTGTTAGATCTATTTTAACAGATGTTAAAGTTCAAGATCAGAGGCAATTTGCTTGGCATGCTTTATAAATGAAAAAAAAGATGAGAATCTACTTTCTTAAAAATTTTTCGCATTAGGCCTCAAGCCACGAGATAATGTATGCGGTTCATGTACACCAAGGGAATGAAAGAGGGTTGAACTCACTTATTGCAATTGGTCTTCATGATCGGATGCTTGTGCTTGCTCTGGGTTAGGAGACTCTTCCTAAAGCTCATAGATGTATAGAATGAAACTAGCTAGTGTCCGTAGTTAATTTTGCTTAGCCTCTTCTCTGATAGTTCTTTCCATCTTTTCTAAGTTTACTATCAATGTAAAGTCAACTTTTCAATCTATTATCGACCTAGCTCCAAAGGAATGAGATTATGCACCTAGTCCCTACACATTTTCTCTACCTTTCTTTTTGACTTCTTTTACTGGAAGTGTCAATAACAATAGCAATCATCTCTTAGTCATAGGAAGTTATCTAGATCCATAGCCAGTGTTCTTAGCGTTGTAAGTGGTAAGCACGCTTAAGCCTTAGACTCAATCTAGTAAAGTTTAAGTCTTCATATTCCTAGATCCTGATCTTTATAGTGTTGAACTTTACCCACAAGATTAGGCCTTTCCAAGGCTTCTCATTATGCTCAAATGGGTGGTTTTTTTTAAGACATCCTAGAAAATGTTAACCACAAACTATTAAAGTGAATTGAAACTAGAGTGCCTTACTTAAAAGGGAATCGATAGACTTGTCTTTTCTTCTTTATTCTTGAAACTCAGACTCATGAACCTCCGGTTGAGCTTTCCAGGTCTAATGCACTAAAGGAACCATCAACTACGTTGCCAAGGATGATGCACTATATGGATAATATATCTTTTTTTTAACATAGCAAGTGTTAGGACTCTTCTTTTTTAGCCTAAGAGAAGCACTAAGACAGAGTCTGCAGCTAGTAAAGGATGGCACCATAGTGAAAGTTAATTTATATTATTTTTAGTACATGTTAGTTCTCTTGTTCTTAGATAGGAGGAGGAGGTAAGATATAGACAGTTTTAATATGTGTATGACTAATAGTAGTTTTATAGTTTCGAATGTTGATTGTAGCTTTAGTCTAAGCCAAATCTCAGTGTTGGAAGTAGTGTTAATCCCCTTTGGTAGTTGGTGAATCTACAATGTGATTAGGTAGTAGTGGAGTAGTCTCTCCTATATAAAGAATAGATACTAGACTTTTTTTTTATTTCTTAAGGCAAGTAGCTGGTAACACATAGTAATAGGCACCCTTCCTTCCTCTTGTAAGAATTTTTATACTAATCATTTTTCTTCTTCCTTTCCATGAGTCTTTAGTAAGAAAAGAATCATTAGTTGGTTGTTGGTCTTATGGTAATAGTGACTATCTACATTGTTTCCAATGCATATTGTAGGAGGTGCTTTTAGCTTTGGAAATAGTACGCATGCCCATATAGGTGGTATGCTAGTATAGTAATCTTTCTGGTAATAGTTTGAGTTGTAGTTATTCTCATTGGTGAAGAAATGGATTTCCTTTGAGTTTATGGTATGAGTATTAGAAGTTTTAGTAGTTTGGTGATTGTATTGCTAGATCTCTTCTTCCTATACTTAATTCTTTAGTCATAGATGTATTATTGCGAATGCACCTCAATCTCCAACATTTTAGGAAGTTAGTGAAGTTCCCTCGAGATCCAAAAGAAGATAGGAATAATTGCTTTCACCCCTAAGGCATCATGATGAAGTTGTATTTTTTACTTACAACATGAATTCACAAGAGAGGTCGAGTGCTCATTTGCAATGTCATTGCAAAGCAAGTGGAAGTTTTTGGGAAACAAGCTGGCATGGTTTATATTTTATAATGACCGATAGGCTTTCAGCATGAGGAATGAGGAATATGGATTGAGAAGTTGATTGTTATCCTCACATTGCACAACTAACTGATGGCTTATCTTGCCAAGAAGGCATTGAGATAGAATAGTGTTGAGCTGAAAAGAATGGTGTTTGGTCCAGGATCTCACGATCACCTATCCATATGTGAAGTTGTTATGTTGTAGAGGCCAACGACATGTCCTGAGGGCACATGACAGCAATGGTCCATGTGAGATTGTTGTCACCATGAATTGGATGCATTTTAAAGTGTTGTATTACCCATTGGTATCATAATAATCATAAGTGCAGAAGTGTGGTGATTGAGCTAAGAGAGTTATCCTCATTTATCCATAATAGATTTTATGATGCTTTTTCATGGCAAATGAGATGAGTTTGGACATGATGTCGAGTGTGGCAAACCTTCATCACTGCTTGCTATAGAAGGGAAAAAGTGATAAAACTTGATGTGGGTGTCGAACTTTGATGATCACATCTTACTTGTTTGTTGGCAATAAAATAGGATAAATATCTTGAGCTGGAAAAATAGAAACAAGGGCATTCTTCTGGGCATTCTCTTAAGCTTTAAAGCAATAAAGTTTTGATACCAAATGCATAGAATTTTCAGCGGTGCATGGGTCAACCCTTCGATTCACCGGTCGAGTTTCCATCACTCTCTATCGTTGGGAATAACTCCAAGTTGTAAAAAATCACTAATGTATGACCCATAAATGACTTTCATTTCAACTTCCTTTCTCGATTAATTGGACTCAAGGCCCATCTAACCCAAATATTTTATAACTTGTATTTCATTCGAAAGGACTTTAGTCCAGGAAGCATATCCTTATTCAAGGCTACTATGAGCAAAAATGGAACTACTTGGCTTGAAGAACCTAAGAAGAAATCCATCAAGGGACAACCTATTACACAATTAGTTTAAGAATCCACAAGTTTTTTGTTTTTGAATTATTTAGGTATGAAAGATACTTTCATATGCCGGCCGCTTTGAGAAGGTTATAATCTATTGTTTCCTCCTCTCTCTATAGAATTAGATCCTTCTTAACATCCTAATACAATCCAGGCCAACTAGCCTTTTTCAATCCTTAGCTACTTTCAATCATGAGTTCTACATTTCCAATATCAGAGGAATAGACAGAAAGCTAGAGGCATAAATATCAAATCCCATAAAGTCAACCCTAGCCTATGTCAAAAGGACATTTTAATATGAATTCACCATCCCTGCAAGGCTGGCTCACTTTGGTCGATTCTTCCTTAACCTAGTCCTTCTTTGTTTTGCTTAGTCCGTCCAAGGATGACTTTCCCAACACTTTCCAGTGCATACTCATGCTTGTGAAAAAGAAAAAGGAAAAGAGCCAATGAAAGGTTTCAAGGTAGTGTCTTCTACCAATGAGCCAATTAGACCTTTCATGCACTCATATTCATCCAGACAAAGACATAGCCCAGCCCATCTAATCTCATGAAAGATCATTTTATAGAATTCCTATACAAGCATCTGAACTCGCATTCTAATGTGCTAGAGACCCTAACCAAGGAAGAAGGGTAGTAGCTAGGGAAGTTTCTTTCATGTGTGCTTGGTTTCCTACTGAGTTCGAGTTATGGTTTTTCAGTTGAAAGTTCTTTCTCAAGCAATTGACTACAAAGATGGACGGACCACTTTCACTTCCTAGCTTGCTTTTCCTTCAGAAAAATAAGTTGTTTTAGTCAGACCCAAGTAAGTGGGCTAGTCAAACTTTTTGACAAACATGACATCTCCTCGAGTTGCAAAAGAGGTTGTAGGTTACATTATGGATCTTAGTTATGCTACTGAACTATCTCAAGTTACTAAGTACTCTCTTTCCTTAGATACTTTGAGTGAGAAAAGCATACCACCCCTAAAAAATTTTTTTTTGTTAGATCAGATGGAGATCTTTCTTATAATAAGTTGGTGAGTAACCTTATTATTCCAAGCTCAGCTAGCAGTAGCCTTGTAAGCAAAACCTTCTTTTTTTTTCTCTTCAACAGTTGCACAATGAAAGACCTATTCCTCTCCACAAGATATTGCCAGTTCATCAAACCGCACTCACATGCATATAGATGCCATTGGCACTATCTCTTGCTCCAAAAGCATTATGTGCATCGGCTAGACTAGAAACACATGCCCACAAGTATGGAAGACTGAAGGAAGTAGGTTGCCTATATGATGAGACCAAGACATCATCCTACCCTTAGGTTGCCTATATGAAGGAAGTAGTTTTTTCTTTTACCTTATATGCTTTGCCTCCAAACGAAAAATATACCAATGTGATCCCATGGATGCCTCGGACAAGGTTGGTATTAGCAATGACCAGATGGAGCAATCTACCAAAGATTTGTTAATTTAGCCACCGATAAAAAAGTAATAGGCACTGCTAGCATCCAAAATTGGGATGGGTATGCCTTCATTTAGATAGTGGGAGCACAAGATGATTCATCTGTATTGGATAAACAACTTAACCAAAGTCCTTCAGTCACATGTACTCTATTTATGTTTTGTTTTGAATCCAATTCAGTTAGAAGGGTCTCGATGACCACTACGGTTAATCTCACACATGATGCACTCAGAAAATGCCTAAGTCACCCTCATTTCTTCTTATACCACTTGTGCCCTACGACTAGTAGGCTGCTTACTAACTTTCTTAAGAGGTGTCTTGCTTTAGGAAATTAAGATTTCAGCTTATTCTGATTTCATTTTTCTTCCTCTGTATATTCCAACAATACCAAGAGCAGCTGCCCCACTAAAAGTTCTATGAAGATTTGGGCAATTTGTTTCTGAGTGAGCCCCATAGAATAGAACCTACATATGAGAAAAATAGCTACAAATGAGTCCGAGGATAGCTAGTTCCATCGTATTTGTCTATGTCAGGCATCTTGAACTTTTTTGGATTGAAAACCTTGGATAAAATGTCAATCTCTTAATGTTGAGTCAATGGTCTCCAAACCTCTTCAATTTCTTCAACTCTTCCTGTAACTTGGCTAACTACTCCCCTTATTTCTTCACCAATTTTCTAATTCAGTAGGGGAAGAAGAGTCTATTAAAAAGGTTGTCCTAGATCAAAAGAGTACTTAGATTGATCACAATCTTTAAAGACCTGAACCAGATGTGCATTAGGTGTAGTAAAAGGAGCTGACTTATTTTTGGCCAACAGAGCCTTGAGAATGTTGTGCGTGGTTGGTTAAGGCGGAACCAAGATTCCTAGTTCATCTAACATAGTATATATAATGGGAGATTTAGAATTCGGGGTGTAACTTTTACTATGCGAACTATTCGGTGAGAAGGCAGACCTAGGATGGTTCAAGGGGAACTTTTTTGCGTGTTGGAATGATGTTAAACAAATCATAAGACAAAAACAAAGATGATGATATCAGTCTAGCTATCTAGGGGTATACCAATGTAGTCCTTGGCAACCTTTTTCTTGGGAAATGCACACGGGCTATAGATCCCACAAATGGAACTAATGTATGAAATTGGACTATAACCAGACTTGCATGGTTCAATAGATTAAGGCTTGGAGTATAGTATATATGGCTTGATGGACCCAAGCTTTTAAGGATGGACTCCCTAGTGTCCCTGTGACACTATTATCTTCATCTTAATTTTCCTATTATATGTATTCTTCCACAAGAAGAAATCTTGGCTTAGTGCCATTACTGTAAGATGTGGATAATTAGTATGCATGATCAGTTGTAATAGTTTCATATTTATGTGAATCAAGAGATTTACTTGAAAGGATTTCCAACTAGCCCAAAGGATTCACTACTTGAGATTGTGATAAGTCATTCTTTTCTCCTTGGAATAACCTTATGAGTCCGAGCCAAGGGCAAAGAAATTGATAAGAATTAGTGAGATTAAAGGAAAAGAATGAAGACCTTTAGCCTTCCTCGAACTTGAAAGGATGCTTTTCTTGAGCTAGTACTTGTTCCCAACTCCCAAGGTTCGATGTAATTGAAAAAGAATTATTGCTTCTGCTTTACCTTGCTTGATTGGGGTTGGATCCTCATAGTATAATGAGCTTAACTAGTGGGAAAAAGTTATCTTTCTTGTTATAGATCCAGAAGCTGACTACCAGAAGTATTGAGAGCAAGCATTTGAGTTTGAGCCAGTGATCTCATCCATTGAGGGTGCTCTCAAAAAAGTAGTTTTCTTGTCCCTTGTTTCAATTTTTTTGAAGTGCAAAAAAGTTTAATTTGCTTGAGGTGGATTAATCAAGGTAGTCAAGTTAAGGCTAGTCATAATAGGTGTTCTCCCTAGGTTTCTTTCCTTGCTTTGCTGGGAACTGGGGTCTCCTTTTTCTTCATCTCTTTTCAAGCAAGGTTTTACTAGATAAGTAGTAGAAGACTAATCAGTTGCAACGAGATAAAGGAAAAAACCCAATTCTAGATAAAGCCTTAGCATCGTTAGAAAGCTTTGTTAGTTGGATGTCAAAGCAGATGAAATGAAAGATGAGAATAAAAGTGCATTATTAAAGTAAAAGAAAAAGAAAGCAACAACATCATTATTATTCATAAAGTAATTTCTTTCTTTCCTTAATGCCTTATCATGTAGAGTTGAGTAAGATTTAGTTGAAACTTTCTATCGATACACGTGAATAAAAGAAAAAGAAGGTAACCTAGAAAGTGCCTTCCTCTAAGTAGTGAAGACTTTCCAGCCTAGAAGCTAGTTCAAAAAAATTTTTCTACCTTCTTCCTTTTGTACCATATATAGTGTCTCGGACACTTTAAATTTATGCACCATTATAGAGATAAACTAAATAACTAATGATGGTCGATATTGAGTTCTTGATTGATGATTGACAAGTACTTCTACAAGTAGTGGAAAAACTAGGTTAAGTAACTCTAGGATGAGACGAGTTTGATTATTAGATATCCTTTCCTAAAAAGTGGTCTTGTTCTGAAAGTATAAGATCGTCTACTGCTATGGGGTTACATTTACATAACAAATGACCTCTGTCAAGGGCTCTCCTTTTAAAGATGTATCATTTTTAAAAGAGAAGCATGCCTTTTTGTCGGCATACCACCCAAGTAGGTGACGACATGAAGCAAGTCTATTTTTGGACAGTAAATTTGTTAAGTTAAGAATCAAAAGGATTGGCATGATAGGCTTCAACAAAGACCCTCTGGGCATAAAGGACTACACATCGAATTGCAACCAGTTGCGGACCCTCTCTTAGTGCTTGCCGTAGAATCAGTCATTCTATTTATCTATTAGAAAGAGAAGTACATCTACCTTCACTACATTTTTATATTTCATGCAACACATATCAGTATATGAAAAGGCATTCCATTGAGTTCGATATCAGTCTAGGATGAGGATGGGTTAGGCTCTCGTGTGCTTTCTTGTGCTCTCGTGTACTTCCATGTGATCCTGTGTGCTCCCATGCTTCTGTATGCTTCCGTGCTCCTATGCTCTCTTGCTCCTGTGCTTCTGTGGTCCTGTGGTCTGGTGCTCCCATGCTTCTATGCTCTCGTGCTACTGTGATGCCATACTTCCGTGAGATGCCATGCGCTACTGGGCACTACCGTGCTGTCATGTCGTGCCATGTGTAGCCATGTCATGCCGTGCGCTACCATGTCCTACCATGCAGTGCCATCTTGCCATGTCGTGCTATCATGTCGTGTCCTACCATTCTGCCGTGTCCTACCGTCTTGCCATATCTTGCCATCCTATTGTGTCCTATCGTGTCCTACCATGTCATATCATCCTGCCGTGTCATGGCATCCTGCCAAGTCCTGCCATCATGCCGTCATATCGTGTCATGTCGTCCTATCGTGTCCTACCATTCTACCGTGTCCCGCCATCCTACCACTTACTACCTTCCTATCGTGTCTTGCCATCCTACCGTGTCCTGCCGTCCTACCATGTCCTGTCGTCCTGTCGTGCCCTACCATTTTTTCGTGTCCTGCAGTACTATCACGTCCTACCTTCTTGATGTGTCCTGCCATGTCCTACCGTCCTGCCATGTCCTGCCTTCCTGCCATATTCTGCCATCTTGCCGCATTCTGCTGCATTCTGCCATCCTACCGTGTCCTACCATCTTGTCGTGTCCTACCATCCTATCATGTCCTTTCGTGTCCTACCATCCTACCATGTCTTATTATACTATTGTGTTTTGCTTTGCTACCATCCTATCGTGTTTCGTTGTCATTCCATGTCTTGGCATACTGACATGTCCTACCGTCCTGCCGTGTCCTATCATCATTCTGTGTCCTATCATCATTCTGTGTCATATCGTCATGCCATGTCCTACTATCATGCTGTGTCCTACCATCCTATCATGTCATGCCGTCCAAACATGTCCTGCTATCTTGACGTGTCTTGCCATCCTACCGTGTCATGCCATCCTACTATATCCTACCATCCTACCATGTCTTGGCTTCCTGCTGTGTCATGTCGTGCTGCCGCATCCTACCGCCTTGCCGTGTCCTACCGTCTTGCCGTGTCTTGCCATCCTACTGTGTCTTGTCAACCTGTCGTGTTTTGCCATTTTGCCTCGTCCTATCATCCTACCGTGTCCTGCCATCTTGCCGTCCTATCATATCCTGCCATCCTACAGTGTCTTGCCATCCTACCATGTCATGCCGTCCTTCTGTCCTACTATGTCAGGCTATCCTGTCGTGTCCTATCGTCCTACCGCATATTGTTGTACTACCATGTCCTATCATGTCCAACTGTCATGCCTTGTCCTGCCATCCTGCCATGTCCTTCGATCCTGCCTTGTCCTACCGTGTTGCCGCATCCTACCACGTTCTGCCGTGTGTTGCCGCATCCTGCCACGTTCTGCCGTGTGTTGCCACCTCCTTCCATGTCCTTCCGCATCTTATCGCTCTTATCGCGTACTGCCGCGTACTGCTGCATCCTGCCACATCCTGCCACTTTTGCCATCTTCTATCGTGCTGCCGCATCATTTCAATTCATTCACTCCTACCAGTGCTCCAGAGAGAGATTGAAGTGCTCTTCCTATTTTATAACTATAAATAAGTAGGCATTCAACTATTTCTGAAACATCAATGTTGTCAAATTATAAAGTGTTGAATCATCCATGGGGGTCATTAATTATGAATTCAACACTCCTTACTTAATTTTTACCGTCTTTTGTATATACGTCTTTTTGCCAAGTAAATTAATTTTGTTTATATTTTAATTCTCATAATTATCTTCTATAAAATTATTAATAACTTGGCTTCTTCACTTCCTTCACCGCTAATGTAATCGATATGTCAATTATCATACTGTTATCATCATCATTCATCATCTTTATACCATGTTTCATGAATTTAAGCACTTACTCACTTTAGCCTTCTACCGGCTATCCTACCTTACATCTTTATCAACTTTTGTTGGGTTTTAGAAAATTTATCTATTCTACATAACTTTTTGTGATTCATTTTTACATATGTTTTTTATTTTTTTTGTTATGGTTTCTGCTTTTAAATTCATGTATGTTGTGATTATATATATATATATATATAAACTTCTATTTTGTTTTTGTTAAATGATTGACATATTAAACAATGATCAATATTAACTCTCATCTCAACCTGAGTTTCATAATTTCAAATTAGATTAGATTCAGAATAATTTCAAATTATGTTGGATAATAACTTTGGTTTATCTTTTTGAGATTTGGTTGGGTTCATTTGCTCTTAACTTGACCCAGCCCAACAAGTTGTGTCCCTAATCTTTGATCCTCCCCAAGAAATCTTATTTAGTATTCAAGTAAATAGCTTGTTATGGTTATGATTCAATTATTTTGTATTTATTTTTTGTGATTTTATTTCTCTTTAAAGACAAAAAAATATATATAATATATTAAAATATAATATTCAAATAAAAGGGGGGATTAAAAAACAAATAAAAAATGGTAATTTGAATTATTTGTCAATTTTATTTAAATTTATGCAACATATATTTCAAAACACTAGGATTCTAGTTACAAAGTGCTATAATAGTGTGAATATTTAACACTTATATAACCTATATAGTTACATCTTTACTCTTTGAATTTCTGTAAGAAATTTTTTTCTAATTATGGAAATAACCTTTCATGGCTATTAATACATTATTTCTTTCTATTATGTGGGTTATGTTTTAAAACTAAAAAATGATGAGAAATTAGCAAAAATAAATTAGAAAAAGTAGATGAAGGTACAATCAAAAATTAAAAAATCAATATTTGAATGTCAATTTGTGTTGACTAAAATATGGGGAATAAATTATTTTATTTCAATTTGTGTAGCATCAAACATGAAAAACTAGGGTGTGTTGTTGAGAATTAACTCTTTTAACACAACTTCAAAGGTATGGAATTATTTATAAAAAAAATTGTGATTATGTTTTTAAAAATTAGCTTTGAAGATGAAAGCACCCTGCTTGTTAAATAGTGAATACTAGCCTGCAACCAATAACAAATTGTCATGAATATCAATGTATTAGTTACTAAGTACTATTAGAGTGGTGAATATTTAACACTTATAACAATACCTTACACAATCCTAGATGAGATTATGCCTCTAAATGAGAATTAGGTATCTAAGTATCATCGAGTAGAAATAATATAAAAGAATAAAAAATATTTGAGTATGATAATACTTGTGAAATAGAATACAAAGTATAATTTTTGGTTTTGTATTTTTTGGAGAAAAATCAGATGAGTTAGATCAGAATCATTTAGTAACTAGTATTTTAAGAGCATGTTTCCTACTCTGAATAAGTTGATTTTGTCCTCTTCTTTAATACACACTCTTGGATAATAGTCAAGTCTTTTAGTTTCTAACTCATCCTAAGCTAAAACTAGAGCTGATTAGGAAATACTAGAATATCTCAACTCGAGAAAAATTTTCTTTCTTTGTAAAATCTCTCTCCAAATGCATCTTAGTATGTTCTTGTAAGAACATATGATAAATCATTTGGGATATCCATTGTAATGTGACCTAACAATTTCAAATGAAGCTAAATTATGACTCTCACTCTTAACTTGAGGCCAAATTAGAATAATAGATGAGTAAGCAAAACTAATAGATCCATATGTATTTTCTGGACTTCTATTTTTGTTAGGCATTAAAATTTGAGTTATGCTCAAAAAAATTAATAATAATACTGCCATCATGTCGTTAACCTTGGGAGAGATTATGAACAAAGAAATTGCTGCCAAAGACATTTGGAAGTAAGATTTCTTTAAGGAGCAAGTTTAAAATGTGGCATGATTATAAAGGATTGAAGAGAGCATTCAATTGATGAGATAGTTTTTAGTTAAATTATTTAGATGCTCCCCCCTTTTAGGCCCCGTTATGTTAGGTATAATGATATATAAATTCTAATATATGATTTTATGATTAGTATAATAAATTAAACCTATCAGGTTTATGCTCAAATGAATTATCATTCCTAATGAATTTTATTTTTTGTAAATTTATTTTTTTTAATGATTTAAACCATGAAAAATATTAATGATTTGAATTGGCAATAAACCAACCATGTAAAATATGATAATACATCAATAAATTTGACATAATATTTAAATTGAACATAATGCTAATCTATGCATATGTTAGGTCCCTAAATATCCAAGTCTATCAAGTCAAATGTGTTCATACTCACACAATTCTAGTCAGTATGTTAGGAAGCTCTTATTTACTTTCCTAGCTAGTAAGCTTCACACTCTAGGTTGAAATATCTATAATATTGGGTTCTAATATCTTTATTTTGGTTAAATATGCATGAACATATAAAGAATAAATAAGTAATTAATCAATAATACTTGAACACATAATAAGATACTTGATCATAAAAGTAAGGATATACAATCAACTCTACTCAATGTTGAAGAGAGTTTTCCAAAAGAGTTTTTTGATCCCAAAAAACAACATCAATGGAAGAAAAAAAATAAAACTAGAGTTGAGTTGGTGGGATATCCATGAATAAAAAGATTATATGGGTTAGATAAATAACTGATGAATATTATAATAACCAAAATATTTTTTAATTTGTCATTAGATATTTTAATGATTGAAAATACGAAGAAAAGGTAATGAATGAGGAACGATACTTATGATGTGATTATTAGCTATTCAATCAATAGTTTTGGAGTCTGAAGTGAAAAAAGAGTAATGAAAGTCATAATACCTAGTAAATTGGAAGTAGTTGTTTATGCCATAAAGTAAAGTTTTGTATACTATTCTCAATGCGCATCATGTTAGGGAAACTTTGTGAGGACCCACAGATGACTTTGTTAGTCATCTTGTATCTCACAAAACCATGTATTGCTCTCAACATCCTCACTAAAAATAACTATCAATAAATTTCTTTGATATATCATTTTTTTTTTAAAATATATGTGCTATATGAAGAATCTCATGTAAAAGCATTTAGTATCATATCACTTCTTTCTCTATTGACTCCAATAAAGGGTTGGTGTCAAATATTTTATAAACTTATTGCACATTAGCTAACATAAATATTGACACCAATAATTGATTATG